>NW_020869849.1:478693-481193 GCF_003789085.1 Penaeus vannamei
ATTAAAGGACAGTTTTATGGGTCGAAATATTCCAAAGTATATATATATATATATTTAAATCAATGTTAAATTCGAATTTGAATCGCGCTTTAAAACCATTTATCATTTACGCCTTCTTGGCTTGTTTCATGTCCGTCAGCCTTCCCACTTTTCTTCTTCCTATTTTCTTCCGGTTTCTATGTTCTCTGAATTTCGCTTTGCCTTCCAGCTTTCAAATTAGAATCTGATGATTTTCAATGTCAAATTTTGCAATGTAAATTACATTTCTCTAACGAAAAGGTGTAATGTTAAGATGAAGACAAAGGTAATCAAAGAGCCTTTTCTTGTTACGAAAATATAAAAACAATTTGTACATACAAGTCACGTCTCCTATACAAATTAATACGTATGTTCCACCCCAGGCATTATGCTAGATAGTATTTAAAATACAACAGTCCCCAGCAGATATGCATATATGCTTCATTGAGTGTCCACGCATGAATGCAGACTGCTAAACAGAAGCAAATAGATATCTTAATAAAAGTCTTTACTTTGTTCCTTCGTAGCGAGTAGGAAATCTCGCTACCCTCCTTTTTTCTGGCAATTTCCAGGTTAGTGAACCAGATTCGCTTGTTTCCAAGTAAGACTGGAAGAGAGTGCGATCTATATCTGTCATGCCGGACTGAGTGAGGTATGATGACGCCTTGTGCTGCAGCCGAGGTCGCCTGGTTGCGGGGCAATGGCGGCCGGGGCTGCATGTGCCATCTCTGAGAGATATTGTGGGAAAACAATAGTCTCGATCGTTATCTGCCACCGTTCTGATTGGAGGTCCTGCTAGTTGTTCTTTTTCTCCGACGATTTTTCATGTAAAGCGTTCATCTGCGATGTTATGATCATTCACGTCCGTCACGATTCCTTCCAATGTCGTGGCGGGTGCTGGGGCCGCGTACTGGTCGTAATAACACGTAGGCACGAAGCCCCTGGCCCCAGAGGAGAGCTCTTCGCGGCTCCGACAAGCCCCGCCGCTCCGACCCGGCCAACATGCGTTCGCGGCCCCGCCTGCCCGCTGATCAGCCTGTCCCACACCCCCATTACTGAACCTTAGCTGGCAATCACCCACGTCTTACATGCAACCTCCGCGCCGAGAGTATTAAAGGGGAAGGAGGCAGGGGAGGAGGAGGAGGAGGGAGACGACAGTTAGTAGAGGCTCGAGCGAAGTGCAACAAACGCAGGGAGAACGACAGGGCAGAACGCATAAGGAGAAAGAAAGAGAAAGAAAAAGACAGATTGAGAGAGGGGGAAGAAAGATAGGGAGAGAGAAATAGAGAAGAGAGAGAGAGCGAATACATATTCAAGCAGGTACATGATCCTATGAACATACACTACAAACACTAATTCACGAATGCAATTACAACACATAAATACCCACGAGTTCAAACACGTGAGAAAGAGATAGATAGATATACAGAGATTGATAAATAGGTAGAGAGACAAAGAGAGAGAGAGGGAGACAGAAGGAGAAAGGGAGAGAGAGAGGAGGAGAGAGTGGTAAGAAAGGGGAACAGAGAGAGAAAGGGAAACAGAGTGAGAGAAAAAAGGGAGAAAGAGAAAGAGAGAAAGTAGGAAAGGGGAACAGAGGGAGAGGGAGGGAGAGAGGGGCTGGGTGACAAAGAAAGCTTAGATAACACAGAAATAGAAAGGCAGATAAGCAGACCATGAACGGTAGAAGTTTAGAGAAAAGAGAGGAGGTGCGATGGAAGAGTGGACAAAGAATGGGAAAGAAAACCAGAGGGAAGGTGAAGAAGGGTGCGGAAAAGAGAGGGAAAGAATGAGAGAGACAGAAAAGAAAGAAAGAGATTGAAAACTCAGAAAATGATATCTGCAATTCTATTTATTTCACAGTTCTTGTTCCAAAGAAAAGACCTGGACTAACAACATGGATCAAATCGAACTCTTTAATTACTCAGCGTTTTGCCAAGGACAAAATCTCTCAGAACTAGAAAGAAAGACATCGAGTTTAAGATTAATGACCTTTTAATTATATGAGGTATAGGGGTGAATGATACATTACGGGCATAGATCATCCAAATATCTTCAAGGGAAACCGGGCAGATGTTTCAACACATGTGGCGCAAAATAAGATTTATAAGGTCCACAAGTAGTTAAGTATAGTGACCATGACCATCCCAATTTCCTGAGATAATGACATTGCAGACTAAGGGCTTCCACACTCGTGAATAGATTTTAATTGCTTTGCCGTGAAACAATGTAGTGCAATGATTAAGTTGGGAAATTTTGTAACAATATGATAAATTTCGAATGCCGACTTTATGAAAATACACATCTTAACCAAACTCCTTGAAGAAAATATTAAATAACAATGCAATATTCAGTTGCACCAGCAATAGCAGATGATGCTATCAGAGCGCCGTCGGCCGACCTTTGCGAAGGTGGCGTGGACGGCGACTTCAGGAGGAAATTGGAGAATAAAATGTTCTGAAGACGAAAATGCAGGACTTCC
>NW_020869849.1:503933-518933 GCF_003789085.1 Penaeus vannamei
AGTCAATGACGATAATACTAATAATAAAAATAATAACAAAGAAAGAACTACAATCATAATAATAATAATAACAATTACAATAACAATAATGATGATAATAATTGCAACAACGATAATGATCAAATAATTTTCGTAGTCGTCTTTAGTTCGATTCATAAGGCCCATTATGGCCTACTGCACATACTTCCCTCATCGTCTTTAAGTTTTAACTCTCTTCATTCACTGTTTAATGATACCTTTCATTATCATTCATCTCTTTTTTTCTTCCTCTCCCTTTTTTCTTTCTTTCTTTTAAGCTTTTGCCCTTTTTTCGACATGGTATTCTTTAATCTTAAGATTTGTCTTCGTCCCTGCTTTATCCCCCGATTTATTTAAGACTCATTATTCAGAGATCGCTTACGCATTTTTTTCCTCCTCGCATTTTCCCTTAAAGCGTAATTTTTTCAGTAATAATAATAATAATGACAATGATACTAACAATGCAATGATGATAATGAAGATAACAACAATATTAATAACAGCAGTAATAATAATGACGATAATACTAATAATAAAAAAATAATAACAAAGAAAGAACTACAATCATAATAATAATAATAACAATTACAATAACAATAATGATGATAATAATTGCAACAACGATAATGATCAAAATAATTTTCGTAGTCGTAGTAATAGTATCAACAGCAATGACAAAATTAGTTATAATAACTGGTAGTGATAGCGATAGCATCAGTTGCTGCGATGATGATAGTGATTAATAATTATTATTTTCAGCAGTATCATTATCATTCCTATCATCATCAATATTATTATAATTATTCTTATCATTATTATTCATATAATTATTATTAGTAGTATAGCATCTTTATCATTACTATTACTAGTTACAGTTAATATGACTATTATCACTACTGCTTTCAAATTTATTCCTCAGTATTAAATATCATGATATGCTGTGGTAGCTACAATGATAACACTAAGAATACTGCTGCTCTTACTACTAACTACGATAATAAACGAAAAGAGTAATAATAGTCGAGTTAGTCTTATATGATAACCATACTTATCAAACTTTCTACTATCAAAGCTAAAGATTATCACTACCAATTACCATTACATTTCCAACAACAATAGTTTGCATAATATATAGCGGAAACAAAAACTATAGCAATAATATCAGTAACAATAACAATTCCAGTAATATCAAAGACAAGATTCATAAGGATGATATACTAACATATGAGCTGCTGTATCCACCGCCATTACAGAAGCCATTACCGATAATTACTTTCAAAACGATTGTCCTTCTACTAGACGACTGAGACGCAAATATGCTAATGTTTGTGTACATCTACTACTATACAACTCGAATTCCTTCATTAGCATCTGCTGACATAAACATTCTAGCTCATAAGGAGCTGTGAAGTACATTTTAGAATCATTAAGAAGTACCTTGTAAAATCATCAAGTAGGGTGTGGGAGGGACCCAGTGGGACTATGAAACACGTAAGAGACCCCCGGATGTATGGAGAACATGGCAACCATTAGAAGTGGAATAGAACTTTAAGTGAAAAAAAGAAAAACGAAAGCAAAACGGACCAATATCTTCCCTTAGACATGGGTCCACAGCAGACCACATGAAACGACGAGGAACCATCAGGGGCTCCATTGTTTGGCCAACCATCAATCCCTAGATGCACTCCCTCACGGAACAAGATAATTATACCCCTGAACTAACGTACGTGGCGCCAAACTACTTAAATACACGTTATCATGTTTACGACCCTTTGTAAGTATATATACACAATAATCATGAATAAATATACATAGAAACACGCACTCGCACAAAGTTAAACACACTAAAGTAATCAATGTGCTTAATGACCCGCAGACGCAGTAAGCATCTCTCAGGAGGCTTTCATTAATAATCCTTAATCCTGAAATTGGTCCTGACGCCTGAAGTTAATGAGGATAACTGTCGTGTCCGTTCCCAAACCAGGCCTCGGCATCAGCAAGTGGGATCAGTAACACAAGCTGCATTTTGGTCATGAGGCTATTCAAGCCGCACTTTATGTGGTTAAACTCAAGTCTGGCTGGTCTTGGAGCGTGAAACAGAATACAGTCTGTGACGTCAATCATAAATGGGTGTCTAAAATGAGCATGGCGACTTTATAAACTGTCACTTCTAACCTGTAAGTTTTCCTTAAAAAAAAAAAAAAAAAAAAAAAAAAAAAAAAAAAAATCCGCATCCCCTCCAAACACAACCAGTAGATTGTGCGCTTGTTCTGATATCATTCAAAATTTATAGTTTAAAAATATGTTGAAATATATGTTAAATCGTAACTTGACTGACGCGGCATTATCTGCATCATTTCTTTTCCAAATCTATTGATAATGATGTGCGAGGAACCGCGATACTCCGGGGCAGCCATCGTATTTGTTCACATTTTAACGTCAAGCTTAATCTTGACGATATCTCACGACAGGACTAGGGATGGCCTAACCAAAGTCATGCGCGCTAGTTACGCCATCAACTTTTAAAATGTGAGGCCTCAATAACAGGATAAATAACCCCGACTCAAGATTCGGGACGACAAAAACGCATCTTTACATCAGTAACAAGACGAGCGGAAGACGACTGACAGATCCTTACTTTACGTACCATTGAAATCACGTTGGAACTGTAGGTGTAATTTGCGCGCGCGTATGTGTGCATTGCGCGCGTTAACCAAATCCCAAGTTACTTATGCTGTAACACAATAATACTGTTCGCCTTGTTAAAGAAAATAATACAAATCCAGATACTACTCGATCTTTCCTCTTAACGTCCATTCACACATACAAAATAACAATGAGCTCCATCATAATAATAATGAATAATGGAATAATGGCATAGTGACGGTTATGAATCCAGCGGCAGTAAAACGCAAACTATGATAAGGATAAACATATCACTAATAATAATAGTAGTGCGACCTAACGTTATCATATTTCCCAGTGTTATCATCGTTACCATTCAGGATTCGAATCTAGGAGTCCCGAAGATCCGAATGCCCTGATAATCGCCCGAGGCCATCTTCGGAGGGTTTGTTTGACGCCGATGAAGAAAAGGAAATGAAGTCTTAAAAACAAGTGTAAATAATCAAATGGCGAATTTATAATTATAATTGTAATCATTTTCCATCCTTATTCATTATGAGGATTGTAGAGTATAGAAGTAATAACTCCAACTACACAAATATCATTATCATTACAATTATTGTTACCTTTCCTATTATAACTATGATCATATCAGCATAGTCGTTATTAATTTATCATCAAAATCACGTTTTCTACGGCCATTATCATCATGTGGATTACTGTTATCACGCAAATTTCATCATCATATTTACATTACTTCCATAATTATTATGATTATACCCTTTTTATTATCGTTTTCCATGGAGCCAGCTGACGTCTGCAATTACATCCACTAATGACATTAAAAATATATATGTATACAAAATACAGAAACGATAATGACAGTAATGATTGCCAAAGACAATTAGCATGACCTCCCTTCATTACGCCATCAATCAAAAAAATCAATGACAATTACTGATAATAATGATAATGGTAATAAGAATATCAACCACAATAATAGCAGTATATGCAGCTAATAAGAATTGCACGATCAAAAAATTAAATGAAAATCATACAAAAGTAAAATTGATAACAAAAGTAGTAAAGTAGTAGTAATAACAATAATGATGATAATAATGATAATGATAATGAAAACTTCAGTAATGATGACGATGACAATGATGATACCAATAAAATAAAAATAACGGTGATGATGGTACGAATAATAACAAAAATAACAATACTGATAATGAAAACACTAACAATAATAATGAAAAAAAATATCATCATGACGATGATAATGATGATACTAACACTAACAATAATAATAATAAAGGCAATGATAGTAATACTAGTACTAACAATCATAATAGCGACAGCAACACGATAACAATAAAAATTAAAATGATAATGATAATAATAATGGCAGTAATAATGATGGCAGTGGTAGTAGTAATATTGGGTGTCGTAGCTCCAGTTGTAGTAAACATAATGATAATAATAAAATTAGTAACAATAATAATAACAATAATCACAAAAACAACAACAAAAATAATAAAAATGATGTGGGTGATGATAATAATAATAATCATAATAATTGTAACACTAATAAAAAAAAACAGCAATAAGTGAAGGCTGCAGTAGAGTCGCAAATAAAAAAAACAATAAAAAAAAAAAAGTCGCAATAGTATTACCGGTTTCATTAATAACAACAACAACAACAATGATAATAAAAAATAACAATAACTAATAATAATAATAATCATAATAATAATGAAAACAGCAACAATAATAATAATAATAATAATAATAATAATAATAATAATAATAACAGGAACACCAGTAGAAGCAGAAGCAATCGTAATTGTATTAATAGCATCATTAATAATAATAATGTCTTTGATTATCAAAGTAATAAAAATACCAAAAATACTGCTGCTACTGCTATTGTCACTGCTATCACTACTACGACTACTAATAATAATGGTATATATGATCATAATAATGATGATAATAATGATAACAAAGAAAATAGTGATACTGATAATGACAATAACAACAATGATGATAATATTAATGACAATAATAATAATAATGATAATAATTATCATCACTGTTATTATAATTCTCATCAATGGCATAATGATCATAATTACAATAGCAGCAGCAGCAACAACAACAACAGCAAAATCAATAACACCAGTAATAATAATAATAACTATATCAATATGGATAATCATTCAAACTATTACATCACATCATAGACAGGAAAACGAACAGCAACAGTATCAACAATGCTTTTTAGAAATCTTAATATAGAAAATAACTATAATAATAATAATGATGATAATGGAAAAACGATGACGATGATCATCAAAATTATAACAATAGTAACAAAATCAATATGATCATTATTGTTGTAATCAACACTGTCACATGCTAATAAGATTTACAAATAAATAAATAAAAATCAAACTATTAAGCGTGTGGGAGAAGAGAGAGAGAAGGAGAGGGGTGGAGGAGGGAGAGGGGAGGTGGAGGGAGAGGACAGGTGGAGGGTGAGGGGAGATGGAGGGAGAGGGGAGGAGGAGGAAGAGAAGACAGGAGGATTTCGAAATTAATGAACAGATTAATTAATGGCCATAGTAAAGATAATCATAATCATCATCATTGTCATTACTATTGATATTAATAAAGTCCTCATTATCTTTATCGTTGCTATCATCAGTTGAAGTTGGCGATAATAATGCAGTTATTTAGTTTGATCGTTGTCTTTGTTATATTATTGTTAATACTGTTGTAATCACTACAGTTTCCACTGTCATTGTAGCTATCATACTTTTTATCATTGTTATCATCGTTATCAGTATCATTATGACCCTTATCTTAATCAACACCAATAACATTTCAGTGATTCTTTTGCCAATATTACCTTAATCACAATGATTATCCTTACTGTTATTATCATTAATATCCTTGTAAATGAAGTTGATATTATGTTCAATACCATTAACATATGATTAGCATTATCTTTATCAATGACATTTCATTTATATTCATCATTATCTCAGTAATGTCATTACTATCATAACTCAGTTTTTTCATATTTCATAACATTATCGTATTTGTTAATTAATTGTACACTAAGCGATATCATATTGATCGTTTGTCGTTTTGGCATTTACTTTTTTCATATGAGATAAAGGTCAGTTCATATTTTTGGTATCATTGTCAGTTTTATCCTTCTCATAATATTGAAATGTGGAATCAAAAAGATAAACATAGTAATAATCATGGAGATCTTTCATAATACTAACGATGATAGAACTATTAGTTGTTATTGTTAGTGTTGTTGGGGCTGATACTGATAGCAAATGAAAATTATGCTAATAATAATAAGAATGAACTAATAATAGAGATATTAGCGGTATGAGGAGTCATAATTAATATTAATATAATTAGCACATGTATTGCCAATATAGTTAACCCGATCATTAATTAATCATACCAAATCATGTTATAATCAATAATTATAAATTTTGTAGCAGTTACGGTTGGACTGTGACAAAGGCTCCCCACACTGGTAAAATCGCCCCAACTGTATGTCTATTCAATAAAACAAAAAAAATATAACTCAGAAACAAACACACACACGCTCGGAGGATCCAAACAACCCAGATAACGAGCTCACTACTTCACACAGCATTTAATTCTCCGTAGAAAACGGAGGGGAAGGCACTGACTACAAGAGAATGCAATGACAATTACACAATGTACAAGAAGGGATCCACACGCATCCCGCACCAAGTCTCAGGACGTACCAATATTCGTAACAAAAAAAGGACTAGAGAGAAGGTTTGCAGCGTTTGTTGACCTCGCTATACACCTACAGGGAGTCTGAGTAACCCCCATGACTCATCACGTTCGGATAGCGATAGTAAACAACACCGAGTCAGAGTCCAATTATAAGATTCTATTTGTGAACTGCTGATGAACAAGATAACAATCAGATAGAGAGCCCATCCGACGGGTGACGTACGGACGCTGGGCTCGCTCTGCGCTCGGAAGAAGCGAAGGACGATCTCACCTTTTGATCTGCCCCTGTCCTTGCGCTCCGTGATTTCCTCGTAGACGTGCGCCACGTTCTGGACGCTGATCAGCTCGGAGAGAAGCATCTTGGCCGTGGCTCCGGACGTCGGCGGCCGAGGGGCTCGCCACAAGTGGGATGAGGAGCGTGAGTGAGTCGATCGTACTTGGGTCGGCCCGGACGGTGGGTGAGGCAGTGGGCACAACACGGCGAGAGGTAGCGTGGCTGTCGGAGCTCCCGCAGGGGTGGAGGGGGCGGGGACACTGCTAGCTGAGGGGGCGGGAGGGCTCTGTGGACCGTCCCGATGCTGCTGCTGCTGCTACGTGGCCTCGACAAGGAAGTTTACGCCCTCGCCGTGATCTCAAGAACACACACCACTTGGGGGTACGCACAGGGGTCCCGAGAAGGATGCCCGGGTGACGGGCGGGCTGGGGGAGCTTGTGGCAGTTCTACAAAAGCGTCTGTGGACGCCCCGGGAGAGAAAAGTGTGGTTGTTAGCGAGGGCGGAGGCTGGAGGAGGAGGGGAGCAAACGAGCAGGTCGGAGGAGCATGGGAGGAGGGACGCTGCTCGGGAGTTTCACTGGGACTCGCGGCTTAGCGGGAGGTACAACCTGACTAGTTAAGGAGTTCGCCCCGTAACAATGGCCCAACCCGCGTCTGGCCAGCTGCTCCCGGCGTATGGCGTTCCAAGCAGCAGAGTGGGAACACGGCAGCAGCACCTCGCTCACTCCCTTCTTGCACTCGATGACGGACCCTCACCTCTAGACTTTGGAAAAAACTGCGGTACAGCTTCACAGCCTCCGGACAATTACAAAGTCACGCCTCTGGGGCGTTTACTCTCTTTTTGATGGGCGGGGCTTCGTAAGTGGGTTATGGACACGCCCACAAACTCAGTATGAGGTCTGACACGCACACACATACACGCGATGCTCTCGCACCACCGCTCTTACGCAGCGCACGCAGTCGCCGTCCTGATGCTACGCTCGCGCCACACTGACTAAACGCACTGACGGGGCGTTCTTACAAAAAATCGGGGTAGGTGGCGGCAGCGGGCGCGGCGCAGGAACATCGCTCGGGCAGCTGTGGGCTTCGGTCAAGAGCGGCTCGCAGGCCTACGATCCTCCGGCCGAGACATTGTGACACGCGCCGAGCTTGCCGATACGCCGGCCCCGCCACCCAGCCACCGACCGCCACCCCTCAACCAACCAGCCAACCAACCAGCTAGCCAGCCAGACAGCATGCTAGCCAACCAGCCAGTCAGCTAGACAGACACGCAAGCTAACCAACTAGCCAGTCAGCTAGTTAACCAGTTAGACAGACAGTCAGCTAGCCGGTCAGTCTGCTAACCATCTTTCTAGTACGCCAAAAAGCTTGACAGTGTGTCAAGAAGCCAATCAACTGGAGAGGTAACTAGTAAGCCATACAAACAGCCAAGACCCTGGTAAAACAATCAAGCAATTGGCTCACAGACAACTAGGCAAAGGCACCAAAGTCAGCCAACTGTTTGTGTTTTATCTACCAGCCAGTCACTTCAACTCATGAACTACTGATGTCAAATGTCTTCTACAATACAAACATCAGGATAAATACACCAACCTACCTAATACAACAGAAGGCGGCTTCAGTAGTCTAGCTAATCAAGACAAATAAAAATCAAACTGCAAAACAAAGGTAAGCATACTACACTTCAAAACTCACGTACATAAACACATTATTTAAAGAAGCCAACAGAGGCAAACAAACCTAACAAAAAGAACGGAAGAACGAGACACAACGAAAATTCAAACAAGAAACAAACTATATAGAGCAGTATCAGGTTTCGTATGGGAATTTTCCCTTCATTAATACTTTCTTGCGGACCTGTAGTAGCATCATTATTACTATTCTTGGTATTGTGGCCAATATATCCTTCATCGTCATTACTACTTCTACCAAAGCCACTGCGTTTACACTCCACTAATCCTTGACATTACTCCTACAATGTAAGAAAGTGATGGTAATCCTTGACATTACATCTACAATGTAAGAAACAGTCATGGTATGCATGCACACCTGTGTACATGTGCTAACACGTACACATGCTCCAAAAGGTGAGCACACCAATAAGGAAAGACAAATACACTTTTATGGTACTACAGAACGGTATGAGCGCATACTCATCGTCTTTTTCGTCGTAAACGAAAACATGCTAGATAGCTTACTCATGGAATGAAAATGAAACACATGTAACACATACAAATCTGATATACAAAGTTTTATGATGGTCGACAAAAAGAAAATATGTATAATATATAACAGGGATGATACACGCACCACTGTTATTAACGTTTTCCTCTTTCTCCCAATACGCAATTACCTTCTATCTCTATTTTCCCCTTCGGCTATAAATAATTTTCTTTCCCCTGCTGCTTCACCACTAACCGTTGTCTCTTCTCTTTATTTTTCTTGTCTATCCTTCGGTATTTTTCTTTTCATGATCTTCGTGTGATATCGACTACAAAAATAAATACGTATAATAATCTAAAGACAACTGTGGACATATTTAATACCAATATAATAGTAATTGTCGCAGTCATGAAAACTAGTAGTGGTAGTAAGAGCAGATACAATAAAAGTAATATGTACAGTAATAGCAGTAGTCACAGTAATAATGGCAGTACTAGCAGAAACAATAGAAACAATGGTATTAGTAATCTGAATAATAATCGCAGTAGTGAAAACAATAAATAGCAGTTGCAATTAGAATAGTAGTAACATCAGTAGGACTATTACCATTTATCGTAGTGATAGTAATCTGAATAGGTATAGCAATAGCATCAGAACTATTGCTTGTTGAACTAACAGTGGCAGTGGTAACAATAACATTACTATTAGTAACATGAAAAACAAATCCAGGAGCTAGAGCGGTACTAATAGTAACAGTAATGGTAGTTGTAGCAGCAGTAGCTACAACAGTAAAAACAACAGCATTAGTAATGGGTGTAACATTAATTATTAGTAGCGGTAATAGTCGTACTAAAATCAAGTAAATCAGTTCTATTAAGCGCAGGAAAAGCGAATGACAGTTATGGCGACACAGTTGATAATGATAACAGTGATATAAACATCAGTCGCAAAAATGAGCATTCATAACATAATAGTCATAATAATAATAATAATAATAATAATCACGATAATAATAATGATAATAATAAACAATGGTAACAAAACTGATTATTAACGATGTTACTATTATTACTAATATCATTATTATCATAATAATGATAATTATGATAATAATAACAATGTTATGAACAACAACAATAACATCTTTGCAAAAGTAATAGCACTACTATTACTACTACTAATAATAATGATAATGACAATAATAACAGTGATGATGATGATGATACTCATGACAATGATAACCATAATAACAGTGACAATGGTAATGATAATAATGATGATAGTAATAACAAAAATACAAAAAGAGATAACAACGATGATGATGATGATAATAATAACAATAATTATATCAATAATAATAATGATAATAATAATAATAATAATAACATTAACACGGATAAAAAATACTAATACCAATAATCATAATGATAAAAATAACATTCATGATAATCACAATAAAAATAACGACATCAACAATACCAATAATTATGATAATAATAATGATGATGATGATGCGGCTCCTGCTGCTGCTGATGATGATAATGATAATAACGATAAGAAAACTAATTAATGATAATGATAATAATAATAATAATAGTAATAATAACAATAATAATAATAATAGTAATAATAATGATAACAATAATAATAACAAAAAAACAATAAAAATAATAATAATGAAAATTAGAGCAAGAACAATGATATCAATAATAGCAACAAGAATAACAATAATCATTATAACGCTAATCCTAACCTATTTATTACTACAACAACATTAATAATTAAACAATACTAACAATATATCAATGATATCCATAATCACAATCTTAAAAACAATAATTGCAATAACAATAATAATAATAATAATAATAATAATAATAATAATAATAATAATAATAATAATAACAACAACAACAACAGATTTAATGAAAATCCTATCAATGATAATAACAATAATAATAATAATAACAACAATAATAATAAATATAATGATAATAACAAAAATGATAATAATGATAACAACAATGATAATGATAAAGAAATAATAATAACAATGATAATGATAAATAATAGTTATAATAATAACAATAACAATATTTCAAAAATAGCAATACTAGTGATTGTAATAACAATACTAATAACATTAGTATTATTGTTATCATTACTGATATTATCATTATCATAATTATTATTATCATTGTCATTATTTTTACTATCACTTTCATGATCAACCCTATCATTATTATTATTATTAATATCATTATCACTGGTATCATTAATATCACTATTACTACTATCATTACCATTAATCCTATTATCATTATTATTAGCACTATTACTATTATTGTTATAAAAATTATTTTCACTATTGTTATCACTATAATGATGATGATGATGATTACTATTATGATTAGCAATATGATTTTTATCATCATTATAAGGACTATCATTGTTATCATTATTTTCAGTATGATAATAATTATCATCATTTATATAATCCTTATTCTTATCATTACTAGTATCACCATCTCCATTATCATTATTATGATAATAATTACTATCCTAATAATTATTTCTATTTTTTCTGTTGTTGTCGCTGATGATATTACTATTCTTAATATCACTATCATTATCATTATTACTATCATTACTATTATCATCATCACTATTATCATTATTATTATATTTAATAAAAATCATATATCATTATTACTATAATGATGGTGATAATAGTAAAAATAACAAGAAATAAAAACATCAATATCACGTTCATTGTTATTATTATTATAATCACTTCATCACCATTCGCGTCATTATAAATATTACTCTCATTATCACTGTTATTTTCTTATCGTTATCACCATTATCATTAATAATATATTTTCTTATCATTATTATTACTGTTGTTACTAATATTGTAATTATTACTATTATAATAATAATTATCATCATTATCAACAATACTATAATTATCATAATATTTATACTGATGATGATGTCAATAATAATGATAGTAATGATAATAACGATAATGATAATAACTAATAACAATAGTGATGAGTAATAATTATTATTTTTGGTATAATCATTACCATTATTACTATCATTATCATTACTATTATCATCATCATTATTATAATTCTTATTGTTGTTGTTGTTATTGTTACCATTATTATTGTTATTATTATTATCGTCTTCATCATGTTTATTATTATTACCATCATGGTTATCATTCGTATCATTATTGTTATTATTACTGTTATTACTAACATTACTATCGTTATTATTATTACTATCATTAGCAACAATATTACTATTATTACTATTATCATGATCATTATTACATTATTATTATCATTATTACTATTACTATTACTGTCATTATCATTATAACATTTTCGTTATCTTCATGATTGTTGTCATCATTATCATTATTATTATTATTATTATTATTATTATTATTATCATCATCATCATCATTATCATTATGATCATAATCATCATCATAACCACCCTCATCAAAATTATTACTATCGTTACTATTACTACTATCATTATCATTAACACTCTCATCATCCTCATTATTATCACTATCGTTCTCATCATTATGATAACAATATGAATAAGAATAACAATAAAAACAATAATGATGGAAATAATAGTGACAATAATGATAATAATAATAGTGACAATAATGATAATAATAATATTAGTAACAATAATGATAATAATAATATTAGTAACAATAATACTTATTATTATCATTATCTTTATTATTGTTATTATCATCGTTATCATTACCATTATTATAACAATGATGATAACAAAAGAAGGAAAAAAATATGAACAAGATAAAAATCAAAGAGGAATAAAAAACAAAAATGATGATGGTAATAAAATATCATTATAATCATTACCATTATCACTATTTTGCTATAACTGTAAAAACCATAAAGTCATCATCATTTTTCATAATCATTTTTAAATGTTGATGCCGACCATTTATCCGTTATTGCACAATACTACTGGATTAACTGCAACAAAGACAATGGAAAGGTCGTCACAACCATAACGGCATTGGCGAGAATGAAAACAAAAGTTTCTGATAATCATTCATATCATCATTCTCATCATATTTCATATTAGTTGAATAAATAAAATGTTGCTGATAATAACGATTGCCACAGATACCACAAACAATGGCAACAAATTTGACTAATATTAAAGGCATCATTATCATATGTAAATTTGATTTTATCTTTATCAACGCCATTACTGCCTTACGTATGAATTAATCCTGATCAAAGTTATCAATATCTGCATTGTAATTGTCGTTACGGGTAACTGATGTTTAACATTATTATTACTAATCCTGTACGAGATTAAATTATCATGCCGATATCATATCATCCTCATTACTATCATTAATATCATTTCCACCATAACTTTTATTACAGTGTCCTTACTATTAGTTTTTTGTAATTAATGTCAACTTTATCATCCTGATTAAAGTTCGTTATTGTTCTTATCTATATTGTTACTGGGTCTGCTGTTTTATCTATTTCGTCTGCTGCTTCGTTTCCATTGTCAGTATCATCATATTTTTTACCATCACTCTCACTATCTTTATCACCATTTTAAATCAGCACCGCTATGAGATAGGTCATCGTGATTAGTAAATGTACAACTACTACTATTGTTGTCAACTTCATAATCAACATTACTAATACTACTACCACTACAACCATTATCACTACAAGAATCTCAATGCTGAAGCTAACGAAAAATTACAACATGCAAAATAATAACAATGGTGATAATAAGCCCAGTGACATCATCCGTAAAACTTGAATCGCCAAGAGGAAACAATGATAATAACAACAACGACGGCAATAAGAGTAATAATAATAACATAATACAAGCGCTGGGGTAGGACGCCCCGCAGGGTAGCAGAAGCGGTGAAAGTAGAAGGCTGTCTTAACGGTGCCTTAGGAATACTCTCAAGACGTTAAAGGTAGGGGCCTACACCGCACCCATACGCCGTCTCAGCCCCTCACTTCACAGCACGAAGTATGGGCCACTTTTAATACACTAAAGTTTCTCTCTAGCTCTCCATCTTTCGTTCGGGAGCAAGTGAACGTAGGCTTCCTTTCTTTCTCCTTTGCCTTCGTTTGTTCGTGTTCTCTCTGACTGCGAGTCTAATTTTGCTTGCTTGGCTGTTTGTACTGTTGCTTGTGCGAGTCCCGGTCTTGTACTGTTTTGCTTGTGTGCTTGCTTGCTTTACTTTCCCGACTGTATTGTTTGTAATTTTTTCTCGTTTCCTTCCACCTTGCGAGTTTGCTTTTGAGCCTTCCTTCTGACATTTTGTACTACCTCCCTACCCTTCCATTCTCGCTCTCTGTAATGCCCCTGTACTCGCTTCTACCCTCCCTCTCCCTCCTCGCTCCTTGTACTGCCCCGGGCTCTCCCTCCTTCTCCGTGCTCTATCTTCAACCCTTGCTTCTTCCTCCTTACATGTAACTTTCTTCTGCCTTTCCTTCGCCTTCTGTTCGTGTACTGTCAGCTGAACTTTTGTTCCTCCTGTCTCTGTCCTTTCGCTCTCCTGTCTCTTTGGTTCCTTGCTTTTTTGCCTCTTTACCTCGCCTCTGCCTCTCTCCCTGTCTCTCTCTCCCTCCTCCATCTTTCTCTCTCTCTCTCTCTCTCTCTCTCACTCTCTCTCTCTCTCTTTCATCCTCTCTCTCTCCCTCTCTCTGTCTCTGTCTCTGTCTGTCTGTCTGTCTGTCTGTCTGTCTGTCTCTCTCTCTCGTCTTCTCTCTCTCGTCTCTCTCTCTCTCTCATGCTTCATTTTTTATTTTTCTTTACACATGTTTCTGGTTTCTATATCTATCGTCTCATTTCAGAATTCCTACTATTTAGATACGCTCCTCACATTGGAACACCGCGTTTCCCTTTATCTTTTGCGCAATTTATGCCGTATTTCTCTCACAACTTGCACCTTCCTCGTCCGCCTTTTCTCGCCATTTTCTTCCCTTCGTCAACGAGGAGACGTCGCCGCCGCATGCGACCCCAGCCTTTCCGCTTTTCTTCGAGAGGCAGAAGCGTGTCTCGAGTGTGCAGCGTGA
>NW_020869849.1:533531-541031 GCF_003789085.1 Penaeus vannamei
CAGCTCGGACAGCGCGATGGCCAATCAGATACATTGGACAGTACAGGTCGGATTGTATTTCCGACCTTGGTGCTTATCATATCCTCGGGTTTTTTGTTGTTGTTGTTGTTGTTTTTATAGCGTTGTCTTGGTTCGTTTTGTGTCGTGTTCTGAGAGGTGAGTGATGGTCTCGTCTTCCTATATTTCTTTCTTTTCTTTTTTTTTATCGTGCGTTTATATTATATTTTCGTTATAGCTTCATAGTTTAGAATTTATCGTAACCCGTCATATTATGATATTATAGTTTATCACGGGTCTGTAGTATGTACACGTATGTATATATAAACTTGCAAAAGGCATACAGCACATACCTTCGTACTTTTTTTACAAGCATACCTGCCAGTCATCGGTGTACCTTGCAAACACACTGCAAGATGCAATGGGAGCCAGGATTGTGTCTGTACCAATATATATATTTTTTTTTTTTGTATATATTTTAAGGGGAATTTTATCCACAAAATAGATGGGTAATGGCGTTTTAAACTACAATTATTCTGATTTTGGCTTAGAAACAGAACGAAGCCTATTTTGTATTGGATTACTGATTACGATTGGGTCTGTTTTTTTGTGTTTGTATATTCTTCCATGTGTAGAATTCATGACGAACAAAATTCAACAGGAACAACGAAGGAAAGAACAAGAAATATTCGGTATATCGTTGTGGTTTTCTTGTTCTTCCCTTCGTTGTTCCTTTTGCCGTTTCATGTGTGTTTTTATAGCGTGTGCGTTTATGACTGTATCGCAAAATGGTCACGCGCATGATTGACTGCACAAAAAATGTATCAATTTCCTTTAAGATTATTATGCTGAATAAAGTAACGTCGTTGTTTTCTACTATCATCAACGGCTCTCATCAATACGAATAACGAATAAGAAAAAAAAGTAAAAAAATAATAATATAGGAATAATAAATAAAATGAATATGAAAATAATAATTGATTAAACGTTTCTCATCGTGACTGAAATAATGGCCATCCCTATCGCTTCCTCCCCTTACCCCTCCCCCATAAAAAAAAAAAATCGCATGCAACATACCGGACAAGTATCATCACGAATCACTATAGGCGTTCTTGTCAATGCAATTAATCATTGCAAAATATATAATAGCTTGATGAAAGCTTTTGCTCGCTGTCCTTAGGAGAGGGGGGAAGAAAAGGGGGAGGGGAAGGGGTGCAGGGGGTAAGTGAGGGTAGGGGAGAGGTGGGATAAGGGGGTAGGGGGATGGAGGGGTAGGAGGAGAGGGGGATAGGGTGATAGGGAGAGGGATCAGGGAGGTAATGGAGGGTAGGAGGAGTAGGGGTTTGGGTGAGGGGTGGATGGGAGGGTAGGGGAGAGGGGATAGGGGAAGAGGGAAGAGGGGGATAGGGTAGGGGAAGAGAGGATAGGGGGAGAAGAGGTGGGGGTCAGGAGGTGATGGAGGGTAGGGGAGAGAGGGTGGGGATGGGGTAGTAAGGGAGGGCGAAATGGGTTCATGTTTACATCTCTGTCTGAGTTATGATATAACGACGGAGGGAATGTTACGAAGTCGGATTCCGAATGGAGTGAAGGTGTCATTTTTCGGTGTGGTTCGGCTCCTGCTTCGTGCCTTGGAGGAGTGAAGGGGATTTCCGTCGGATTTTGGACGATTGGATTTTTCTGTTTTTTTTTTTTTTTTTTTTTTTTTTTTTTATTTTTGTTTTTTTTTTTTTTGTGTGTGTGGTGTGTGTGTGGTGTTCTTGTGTGTTTGGTGGGTATGCTTTATTTAGGCCTTCTAAGGGAGGTTGAAAGAGAGTCTTTGGTAACACTCCTCCAGTTTCTCTCTCTCTCGATCTATTCTATCTCTCTTTTCCTCTCTCTTCTCCCTCTCTCCCTCTCTTATCTATACCATTTTATATCTATTCTATCCTATCTTTTCTCTTCAGAAGACATTTCTTTCTTTATTCATAGAAGAATATGACACTGCGAAAGGAGAGAGAAGGAGAATGATGAAATAAAAAAGAAAAGAAAAAGAAATAAGGAAATAAGGAAAGAGCCACAGACGAACAGACAGATAAGAGAGAGAGAGAGAAGGGAAAGAAGAACACACACACACACACTTAAGAAGTATGTCAAGTTATGGTAGGAGCGGCAGGGGGCTTTGGCAGGGGAGAGCAAGGGGTTCAAGGAAAGTGTGGCGCAAAATTGTGCATCATAATGTATTCCTATAGACATCAAATTGGCACAGACGTTATTCTTTGTTGACACTGTATAAAATGTATGTGTTGGGGGAAGTAGCGAAGGGGAGGTGGAGAAAGGAAGAGTGAAAGGGAGAGAAAATAAGTGGGAGGGAAGGTTAGGAGTGAAATAGATGTCTCGAGAGATATGGAGAGGGAACATTGGGATGTATATAGAGGAAGAGGAAATGGAGGAGGAGTAGGAGGAAGAGGAAGAAGAAAGAGATAAAGCTGCTGGATAGAGAGACTCGACCAGACAACACGAATATCTAGAGACCAAAACAGAAAAAAACATAACGAACAACACAAAACCCGACACAAACCATACCGTAAACAACAGCAAATAGTTGCAAATTGGGACAAAAAAATGCAATCAAGAAAGGAGAAACAAACACACAAACACACACACACACACACACGAGAGAGAGAGAGAGAGAGAGAGAGAGAGAGAGAGAGAGAGAGAGAGAGAGAGAGAGAGAGAGAGAGAGAGAGAGAGAGAGAGGAGAGAGAGAGAGAGAGAGAGAGAAAGGGAGGAGAGAAAGAATGGGTGAGAAAAGGGGTAGGAAGTTTGAGGGTTTGTGTGAGCGTATAAGAATAAGGAGAGAGAGAGACAGAGAGAGAAGAGAAGAGACAGAGACAGAGAGGGAAGCGAAAAAGAGAGAGAGAAAGACAGAGACAGAGAGGAGAGAGAAGAGAGAGAAGAGAGAAGAGAGACAGAGAAGAGTCGAGAGAAGAGAGAGACAGAGACAGAGAGGAATAGAGAGAGACAGAGAACGAGAGAGTGAAGACCTACCGACAGCCTCACAGGGGGTAACATTCTGCAACTCTGACTCAGGAGCCTATTTTAAAAGCTGAAGCTGCACTTACGATAATCACTCCTTCATTGTGTCACACATAAAAGCCTGAATGAGTACCAGAGGCTTGTTTAGGCCAGAACAGGTGACAATGATGGTAGATATCTGTACACATCGCTATCTACTCTGATGTATGGAGGGTCAACGCACATGACAGATACGACTGTGTGGGATGTCGCAAAGATTGGAGGTTGCAGAGAATCTATATAAAAAGGCCTTTTTGAGTATATTATCTTTTATTGTTATTTTATTTTGTGTGGGAGAGACTGATGGCTGCAAAGAAGGCTTGATTTTCTTGCGATGTAGCTTATGGACAAAAAAAGGCTCTTTTGTTCCCCTCTCTGTTTCTTTCTCTTTCTCTCTCTCCTCACTCTCGTCTCTTCCTCTCTCTCTCTCTCTCTCTCTTCTCTCTCTCATCTCTTCTCTCTCCCGTCTTCTCTTCTCTCTCTCCCTACTCTCTTCTCTCTCTCTCTCTCTCTCTCTCCTCTTCTCTCTCTCATCTCCCTAATCCCCTCTCTCCCTCTCTCCTCTCTCTCCTCTCTCTCCACTTTTTCTCGCCCAATCCACCGAGCCCCCCTTCCTCTCTCTCTCTCTATCTATTCTATCGATCTATTTATCACCCTCCCTCCTTCTTCGTTCCATCTTCCTCCTCTCTCTCTCCTTCTCTTCCTCTCTCTCTCTCTCCTCTCTCTTCTCTCCTCTCTCTCTCCTTCTCTTTCCAATCTTCCTCTCTCCTCTCCTCTTTTCCCATTTTCCTCTCTCTCTCTCTCTCTTTCATTCTTCCTTCTCTCTCTTCTCTCCCATCTCGCTCTCTCCCTCCTTCTCTTTTCATCTTCCTCTCTCTCTCACTCCTCCTCTTTCCATCTTGCTTCCTCTCTCTCTCTCCATTTCCTCTCTTCTGGGAGCTCTTCCAGTTTTCGGCTCCTCTCTCTCTCTCCTCTTTCCATCTTCCCCTTCCTCCCTCTATATTCCTCTCCCTCTCCCTCTCTCCCTCTCTTCCCTTCCCTCTCTCTCCCTCTCTCATCGTCCCCTTCCTCCCTTCCTCTCTCTACCTCTCCATTTTTCCCCTCTCTCTCTCCTCTCCCTCTCCCTCTCTTCCTCTTCCTCTCCATCTTCCCTTTCCTCTTCTCTCTTTCCCTCCCTCCATTTCCCCTCTCTCTCCTCTTCTCTCTTCCCTCTCTCCTCTCTCTCCCTCTCCCTCTGCTTCCCTCGTCTCCCTCTCCCTCTTATCCCTCACCGCCTCCGCATAGACGTGCTCGTGAGTGTAAACAGTCATCAAAGCAGAGCACCTGCGCCTGGTTGATCGTGGTTGGAAAGCTTTAGCAGAGGAAGTTGCATAAGGGGTTGAATAGAGAAGACAGACGGAGGGGGAGAGGTGGAGGAAGGGGGGTGATAGAGATAGAAAAGAGGTGGTTGGGAGGTGTAAGGGGACAGGGGAGGTTGAATAGAGAAGACAGAGGGGGGGGGAGAGGTGGAAGGAAGGGGGATGATAAGAGATAGAAAAGAGGTGGTTGGAGGTGTAAGGGGACAGGGGAGGTTGAATAGAGAAGACAGAGGTGGGGGGAGGTGGAAGGAAGGGGGTGATAGGAGATAGAAAAGAGGTGGTTGGAGGTGTAAGGGGACAGGGGAGGTTGGAATAGAGAGACAGAGGAGGGGGGGAGAGGTGGAAGGAAGGGGGTGATAGAGATAGAAAAGAGGTGGTTGGGAGGTGTAAGGGACAGGGGAAGGTTGAATAGTGGGGAGAAAGTGGAAGAAGACGGGTGATAAGGAAGATAGAAAAGGGGGTGGGGAAAGATTGGAAAGGAGAAGGAACGAGGTGGGAATAGAGATAGAAAAGAGGTGGTTGGGAGGTGTAAGGGGACAGGGGAGGTTCGAATTAGAGAGAATGGGGGGGGGGAGAGGTAGAAAGGAAGGGGGGGATAGAGATAGAAAATAGAGATAGAAAAGAGGTGGTTGGGAGGTGTAAGGGGAGCAGGGGAGGTTGAATAGAGAAGACAGACGGAAGGGGGAGAGAAGGAATTATACGCATGAAATAACAGGAGGGAGAGTGAGAGGCGTGCGAGAGATGGATAAAACACCGACGCGATTCGCGAGGAGGGGAAAGCGAAATATTGAGCGGATTGGGATGAAAAAAGGAGGGGGGAACGCAATAATCGTGAAAAGCGAGAAATGATATATAGAAAGTAAGTCGAGAAGTGGAGAAGGCAGCCACTAAGAGCGATGATTCTCAAAGAGTGATAAAATAAAATATAGAGGAGGAGGGGAGGAGGGAGAAAGCAAAAAGTGGAAGGGAAAGAAGGGAGCAAGGGAGAAGGGGAGAAAAGGAGGGTCGATTTGGTGAACACGGAAGTAAGAGAGCAAGAGGGAAAGAAGATGTAGGAGTAAGATATAAAGAGAGAAGAGAGAAGTAGGAAGAGATGAGATAGGAGACACATTTTCCTTGTTCACGGGGGCAGCAAAACGCGGCCAAATCAAACACCGCGTGCCACAGCCTGCACCTGCCTGCCCTGTCCTTGCCGCCTGCTGCCTGCACTGCCCCTGCGTGCCCACACAGCTCTCATGACTCATATGATACGGGTAAATGCCGTGCTGAGACAGCGGACCTGACTCTCGACAGTGTTCACTTTATAATCGTCAGAATGTGTGTGAGAAGCGAAGAATCGTGTTCCTTTCTGGAATGTTGTCTGCTGCTGATCAACTCTCTGTCTCGACAAGTGTACAGTTATATAGAGCACACGACATGAGAGACACAGATTCTCCGTCTCATCTCAGTCTTCTCCGTCGTGTCTCGTCTCTCTCTCTCTTTCTCTCTTATCTCTCTCTCGTCATCCGTCTTCTCTCTCTGCTCTCTCTCTCGTGACACGACACCACACAGATTATAGCACACACCCACAAGACACACACAACAGCACACACAGACAGCACATTCTCCCCTCTCAGCATTCTCTCTCTCTCTCTTTCTACTCTCTCTCTCTCTCTGCTCTTCTCTTCTCTCTCTCTCTCTTTCTCTCTCTCCTCTATCTCTCTCTCTCTCTCTCCTCAATCTCTCTCTCTCCTCTCTCTCTCTCTCTCATTCTCTCTTCTCTCTCTCTCTCTCTCTCCTCTCTCTCTCTCCTCCCTCTCTCTCTCTCTCTCTCTCTCTCCTCCTCCCTCTTCCCTCCCTTCTCTCGCTCCTCTCCTCTCCTCCCTCCTCCCTCCCTCCCTCCCTCCCCTCCCCTCCCCCCTCTCCTCTTCCCTCCCTCCCTCCCTCCCCCTCTCTCCTCCCTCCTCCCTCTCCTCCCCCTCTCTCTCTCCTCCCTCCCTCCCTCCCCTCTTCTCCTCCCTCCCTCCTCCCCCTCTCACCTCTCCTCCTCTCTCTCCTCCCTCCCTCCCTCCCTCCTCCTCCCCTCTCCTCCCCCTTTCTTTCTCCTCCTCGCTCTCTCCTCTCTCTCCCCTCCCCCTCCTCCTCTCTCTCTCTCTCTCTCTCTCTAGCAGTCCGAGAATTAACGGTAAAAGCGCCACACACCTTCAGCCACAGTAGTATAAGCAGCAGTCAAGCCAGAGGATTCTCGAGTAAACATTGGACACGTGGTTCTCGGCGGCTCTTTGGGCGCGCGCCGCACCGGCCGTTGAGGGGATGGGCGGTGTGTGTGTGTGTGAGTGCGCACACACACACACACCACACACACACACACACACACACACACACACACACACACACACACACCACACACACACACACACACACACACACACACACACACACACACATATATATATATATATATTATATATATATATATTATATATATATATATATATATATAATATATATATATATATATATATATATATGAATATACAGGCAACTGTGTGCGTGTATTGGGTCCATACATACATACATGCAGATGTACATATATTTATGTGTGTATGCTTATATATATTATATGTGTGTGTGGTGGTGTGTGTGTGTGTGTGTGTGTGTGTGTGTGTGTGTGTGTGTGTGTGTGTGTGTGTGTGTGTCGTTCCTTTCGTGTTAGGTGTTGAATATGATGTTCATTTTCAATCTTTTTCGTTCCTCCGATGGACGTCTGAGGCCTGTCCCTTGATAGATCACAAAGATGATCATTTTGATATTAACTTTTTTTTGCATCCATAAATCAGAGAGAGAGACAGACAGACGGACGAACAGACAGGCAGGCAATCAGACAGACACAAAAAGAGAGGGAGGGAGAGAGTCAGAGATACGGAAGGAGAAGAGAGAGAGAAAGAAAGAGAGGAGAGGGAGAAGAGAGAGAAATAGAGAGAGAGAGAGAGAGAGAAAATGACAGACAGACAGACAAATAGATAGACACAGAAAGAGAGGAGAGAGAGACAGGCAGACAGACACACATACAAACTAATAGATAGATAAACAGGGAGAGAAATAGACAGAC
>NW_020869849.1:546031-551031 GCF_003789085.1 Penaeus vannamei
TATAAAAACATCACCTAATTGTACCCAAAGCTGGCCACGTTCTCACCTCCCTCCCTCCCCCCTCCCCCCCCTCTTACCTTCTGCTTCGCCCCTTCCCCTTCACCCCCTTCTCCCCTTCTCCTACACTTCCTTCCCCTTTTTTCTTTTCTCTTTCACCTCCCTTCCCACTTTTCCCTTCTCTTTCATTCCACCTGTTTCCTTTCCCTTCTCCCTTTCCCCTCCTCTTCACCCCCACCCCTTCCCCTTCCTATACTCCTTCAGCCTCCCCTACCCCCGTTTTCTTCCATCAAAGACGCTCCCCACCCTCTTCCGGCGGAGGATACTACAATTTCCTTGACTCCTTAGCGCCCTGCCCATTGCGACTACTCCTCTCGAAAAACGGCGTTCCCTCTTCTACCCTCTAATACCCGTTATCGCATTCTCCGATTCACTACCGACCTCATAATTAACCAGATGCTTTATCTTTATCTCCAAAGTTGCCGCTCCACCACTATCCACCTTGCTCTAAGACCCCTTCCCCCTTACCTTTTCACGCTTCTCTTCTCCCTCAATCTACATCTCCTTTCCTTCTCCTCCACCCCTCCCCCCTCCCTTCGTCCTCCATCTCCTGCTCACTCCTTTCCCTTCACCCCCCCTCAGGCTCCCCACGCACAGTCCCCTTCCCCTTTCGCCTCCATCTCCCTCCCTCCTTTCCCTTCCACATTACACCCTCCTCCCCGACTCTACGTTATGCCCGTGACAGGTGTTTCTCCAGCTGCCATACCAGAGCCTCATGTCCGACGCGCGCATGGCCTGTAATCCGAGTATGAGGTCATTTCCCGTTGTTGTGTGTCTGTCCGTTCTTTTAGGGTTTTCATTTTCTTTGTTTTGTTTTTTTTTCTTTCTCGGTTTGTTCTTTTAGGGCTATTTATTTTCTTTGTTTTTTCTCTCTGTTTGTTCTTTTAGTTTACTTGATTTTCATTCTTTGTTTTTTTTATCTGTCCGTTCTTTTAGGTTTTTAATTTTCTTTGTTTGTTTTTTTCCTCTGTCCGTTCTTTTAGTTTTTTTTTTAATTTCTTTTGTTTTTTCCTCTATCCGTTCTTTTAGGGGTTTCTTTATTATTTTTTTTCCTCTGTCCCGTTCTTTTAGTTTTAAATCGTTTTTCTCTTGTTTTTTCCCTCTATCCGACTTTAGGTTTATTCTTTTTTTGTTTCTTTTTTTTTACCTCTGTCCATTCTTTTAGGTTTCATTTTCTTCGTTTTTATCCCTCTGTCGTTCTTTTAGTTTTTTTTTTACTTTCCTTGCTTCTGTCACTATTTTCTTTCTTTTAGGTTTTTCATTTCTCTTGTATTTACTTCTCTGTCCTTTCTTTTAGGGTATTTTTTTCCTTGTCTTTATCTCTCTGTCGGTTCTTTTAGTTTCATTTTTTTAAATCTTTATTTTTATCCTTTTGTATTGTTGTTGTTCTTTGTCTTTACTTCTCTGTCTGTTTTTTTCTTTTCTTTTTTTGTCTTTGTCTTTTTCTCTATGACCGTTCTTTTATGTTTTTTATTTCCCTTATCTTTAACCCTCTGTTCATTCTTTTAGTTTTTGTTTTATTATCTTATCTTTATCGTTCTGTTCGTCCTTTAAGGGTTTTTCAAGTTTCCTTTACTTTGTTTCATTTCGTTCCTTTATTGTTTTTTTTTTTATTTCCCTTTTCTTTATGTCTCTGTTCGTTCTTTAGTTTTTCATTTCCTTTTTGTCTTCATCTCTTTGTTTGTTCTTTTAGTTTTTTTTTCCTTGTCTCTCCCTGTCTGATATGTCTTGAATTTTAGATTTTAAGATTTAGATTTTAATTTGTTATCTTCCCCATTTCATTATATATATTTATTTATTTATATAAATATTTTTTACTTATTTCAGTCTTTCTGGTCTGATTTTATTTTTTTCTATTCCTTTTTTATTTCTTTATCTGTTTTTGTTTTTCCTTTCCTTTTATGACTCTGTTTTCTTTTTCTCACTTTTAGTTGTTGTTTTTTTTATTCCTTCTATTTTTATTCCTTTTTTTCTATTTTTATTCTATTTTTATTTAATTTTATTTTTTATTTATTTTTTTTCTATTTTTTATTCTATTTTTATTTCCTTTTAATGTCTTCTTTCCATTCTTCTTTTATCTCATTCTCTGTAGTCTTTCTATTCTATACTTTTGTTCTGCTTGCTTCTCTCTCTCTCTCTCTATTTGTTTATTTACCATTTCTATTTTTTCTTCTTATTTTTCTCGGTGTTTCTTTGTCTTTTACATTCGTTCTCTGTGTGTTTTGTTCGTTCTTTTAGATTTTGTTACATCTGTTTATTTATGTCTTTTCTTTATTGTTATTATCATCTTTATTCCACTTTATCTCTATCTTCATTCTGTCTTCAAGATTTTGTTATTTCTGTTAATCTCTCAATCTCTCTATTTCTTTTCTTTTAAAGCCATTTCTTTTATGTAATTTCTTTTAGATTTTTATGTTTTCCTTATTAGTCTCTTCTCTCTTTATCCTTTAGTCTCTTCTTCTAGTGTTTCTTTCTTCACTGTTCTATTTCTGTCGCGAAACATTGTTTTATTGTTTTTTTTTCGCTCTCAATCTTTCTCTTCGTTCTCACTTCATTGTGTTGCCTATCCTTTTATTCCGTGTTTTCATTTTCTTTCTACGTTTTTGTTTGTCATTCCCTATTCATCCTTCCCTTTCTTTTAGCTTCCCATATTATTCTTTATCCGTCTTCTTATTTAGTTTACTGTCTTTATTCATGTTTAAATTTTCGCTCTCATTTCTTCTCTTTTTTTTTCTCTTTCTGTCTGTGTTTTGCGCAATTGTGTATGTACGCATACCAATATATATGTATGTATATATATATATTATAATATATATATATATATATATATATTAATATATATATATATATATATATATATGTGTTGTGTGTCGTGTGTGTGTGTGTGTGTGTGTGTGTGTGTGTGTGTGTGTGTGTGTGTGTGTGTGTGTGTGTGTGTGTGTGTGTATTTATGTATATATATGTGCATTTGTGTGTGTGCGTGTATGTGTGTGTGTGTGGTGTTGTGTGTGTGTGTGTGTGTGGTATGTGTTTTTATTTATTTATTTATTTATTTTTTTTTGTGTGTGTGTGTTTGTTTATGTGTGTGCATGCATGCATGTACACATAGACTATAATGAAAGCGAATGTTTTTTCTTAGGATATACAGTATTATGACCCAAATAACCTTGGAATCTATTATTAACCGCCATGATTTTATCAAAGACTTTCCGAACCGTGGGAGAATCTCTGACGTCACAGATTTCTCTCCCTGACAATGAACGAATAGACGAAATTGTTTCTCGTGAATCAGTGAATGAATTTTATTGTTGTTGCTTTAAATAGATTCTGCAATGTTCGACTTGGACATTTAGTTGCTACGTTGTCCCGTTCGTGAGGTTGTTTGTTGTGTATCGTGGTACAACTTCCGCGAAACTGCACAGTAACATCAGTAACCGTGGGATTAATGGTGACACAGTAACCATCTTTCTCATCTATCCTATCGTCTATCTAATATCTATCTCTGCCCTGCTCTCTCTCTCTTCTTTACTCTCCTTCCTCGTCCCTCTCTCTCTCTCTCTCTCTCTCTCTCTCTCTCTCTCCTCCTCCCTCTCAACTTCTCATCTCTCTCTCTCTCTCATATTCCCTCTCTCTCTCTCCCTCTCTCCGTCTCTGGTTAAACTTTCCAAACTATCAGTAAGTCAGGAACCGTGGATTAAATGGTGTCACAGTGATATATTCTACCTATCTATCACATATCTCTGCCTGCCTCTCTCTCTCTTCATTTCTCCTAAGCTCCCCACACTTCCTCCGCACCTCATCACGTTACCACACTCTCTCTCCTCTCCCCTCTCATTCCATAATACTCACTCTCTCTTCCTATAAGACTCTCCTTCTCTCACTCGTCTCATCTCCACTCGATCTCATCTACACCTACATTCTATTCTCTCGTTCCTCTCTCTCTCGATATTATCTCTCTCTCTTCTCTCTCTCGTCTCTGGTTACATAACTTCCCGAAACTCACAGTAAACTAGAACCGTAGGCGATTAAATGGGTCAACACTCGACCATATCTTCTCTACCTATCTATTATCTATCTATTTCTGACCTCTGCTCTCCTCTCGGCTTCTCTCTCTCTCTCTATTCTCTCATCTAATTATATTATATGACTCTCGATCTCACTCTCTCTCTCCTGTCCCCATTCCTCCCTCATTCCCATCTACTCTTCGTCGCTGTCTTCTCCATGTTCCTAGATCCCTCCCCCCTCATCTTCACTTCCATCTCTCTCTCTCAATTCTCTCCCTCCTTCTGTCTATACAAATACATCCTATCAATCACTCCCTCTCCATCATCGACGATTTTCCTTCCTAAAACTCACTCTCTCAATGACCATGCACACGTTCACAACTGAGTCGTGCACACTCGATCACTAGAATTCCCATTATCACTCCAAAGTCCATCTCTCTCTCTCTCTCTCTCTCCTTCTCCTACATACTTCTCTCATCATCTCTCTCGAAAGTGCTTCACGAGTCCTAACCGCGCGCTGCAGCGACGCGTAGCCGCGCGGCCCGACTGTTCCAGCAGCCCCTTGCGTCTCAGGACCTTGAATGCTCCGACATAACGCGAGTCCCTTGCGCCCGCGGTGTCCTCCTAGGTGCCAAGCGACCTCGGGTGTTACAGCATCCTTTGTGCCCCGGTACCCGAGTCCCCCGCTCCCGCAGTGGGCGCAGCGCCCCGGGTGCCACAGTGCCCACACCAACTATCCCGCCGATGCCTTGGACCCGCCTCATGTGACATGACGAACCACGTGACTCCCCCGTCGCCACAGGTGTCGCCCCGGTGTATATTTAAAACTCCTCTGCAATAACTCGTACCCACCCTGTGTCTACAGTAAATCTGGGAGATTAAAACTAAAAATACAGATACTACGAAATGAACTCGAATTTTGAAAATACCGCGGATTCC
>NW_020869849.1:556031-558531 GCF_003789085.1 Penaeus vannamei
ATCATCATTATTATTGTTGCTGTTATTGTTATTATTACTGTTTATCATTTACTTTATTGTTATTATTATTATCATTATTATTATTATCCTCATTATCATTATTATTTGTATTATTGCCACATGTAATTAGTAATTGTGTTTCCATTTCTTAGCTTGTAAGACCATTTTTAGAGTTACTTACAGATTTTGATTAAATTTTATAGATGGATTGCCCATAATTAGGGAACAGCCAATTAGAAGTTAAATGACCTTTTAGAATTTTAATGGTGAACCAGGGTAGATGTCGTAGTAGATAAGTAGATAAATATATTTTATTCTTTTTTTCCTTTTTTCACTCATTTTCTTTCCGCATTTTTGTTGTTATTGTTGTTCATCCTTCAAAGCCCTACATACATACATGCATGCGTACATACTTACATACGACCTCTAACGTGCATGTGCAGGAAATAAAGATATAATGAACAGCTTGGATGAAAATATACACAAGAGCATAGACTAAACAGACTCGCACATGAAGGCAAACAAACCACGCCCCCTTCCCCCCCAAAAAAAAAAAAAAAAAATAATAATAATAATAATAAAACCATAATACATTAATAAATAAATCTTGTTAAAAGTAAAACCAACTAACACGCGTTAAAGCAATTCTTTTTACATTGTTATTATAGTTATCGAGGGGTTGCTTGCCCCGTTTTACAAACATTTCTAAAATTACTATAAAGATTCTGAGTCTGGCTGTACATGGCGGGGTCTGGCTCTGTTGCGGAGAGAAAGGGTTGGGGAAATTAATGACATGGACGGACTGGTGGACTTAATGGATGGACTGACTGACTTGACTGGTGGACTTGACTGGACTGACTGACTGATGGACGACGACTGACTGACGACGAACGGACGGATGATGGACTTACGGACTGACTGATGGACGGACTGACTGACTGATGGACGATGACTGAGACGACGACTGACTGACTAACTGACTGGTGACTTACGGACTAATGGACGACTGACGACTGATGACTGATGGACGGACTGACTGACTGACTGACTGGTGGACTTACGGACTAATGGACGGACTGACTGACTGATGGACGGACTGACTGACTGACTGAACTGACTGTGACTTACGGACTAATGGATGGAACTGACTGAATGGACGGACGACTGACTGACTAACTGACTGACTTGACTAATGATGAATGACTGACTGATGACTCACTGACTGAATGACAGACAGACACATCAACAAACTAACAGACAGACAGACGGTCCAGACAAAAAGACAGAGAGAGAGAGAGGAAGAAAGAGAGAGATAATGGGGGAGGAAGAAAGCAAGAGAGAAAGGGAGAGAGAGAGAAAGAGAGAACGGGCAAGAGATAGAGAGAAGAAAAAAGGGAGAGAGATAGATGGAAGAGACTGAAAAGAAATAAAGTAACGACAAAAAGTAAACAGAGCAGAACTGGAAATGGAGAAAGAAAAGGCGAAGCAAAAAACGGTTCTTCTTTTTCCATAAAAATTATTATGATAATGATAAAAGTAATCATGAAAATATTATCATCATTACTATTATTATTATCATTATTATTATTATTATTATTATCATCATCATCATCTTTGTTATTCATATTGTTATTATCATTGTTATTCATATTGCTATTATCATTATTATTGATAGTATCATTGTTATTACAATTATTATTATTATTATTATCAACATTATTGTTATTATCATTATTATTAGTGTTGTTTTCCTTCTTGCTATTATGACTATGATCATTATTATCAATATCATTCGTACTATGATCATCAACATTACCAATTGGAATGATACTACCATATCAGTTATAGATCAACAGATGTAATAATAACGTTCTGCGTAATTGGCAATAGTTCCCGCCAAAAAGGAGACAAGGGCGAGGGAAAAGACGCCATTTTTCCGAGGTCTATTTTTAACCCATTACGTCATGGTGTTTTGTTTTAGGAACAACGAGGCTAAAACATTTCAGGGCTGTCTTTTATTATAGTTTTCTTTTTACTTTGTTTTTCGTTTTATTTTATTTTATTTTATGTGTGTTTTTATTGTTATTTTATTCGTGTGTGTAAGCTATAAATATCACCAATATCGACATCACAATTATCATCTTTGTAACCATACCGCTGTCTTATTATTTTGAATATCCTCCCCATTGTCCTTTATTTTCGCATTGTTACTAAATTTATATTTGTCTAAATTATGACGAATTTATTTTTGGACCGCAGTTTACCTTTCCTTCCATACACAAGCCAAGTAACGTACAAAACAAAGGCAAGAATATTTTCATAAACGGAAAAACATTCATAGAGAAATGAAATAAGTAAAACTAAAAGAAAACCGACATACGGAAAACCAGACGAAAAACAAACAATAAAGAAAACTATAAGAAACAAAAATGGAAAAAATAAGGGAAACTATTTAAAAACAAAAACAAAAAAAAGTCAAACTATTTCGGTACATTCTTGG
>NW_020869849.1:563531-566031 GCF_003789085.1 Penaeus vannamei
TTTAGCCTTTTTTAAAACGGAAAATTCACTTTTATTTTTGCCAGGATTATCTTACCTTAATGATGGCAAAGAAAAGCGCAGAAAAAGTAAATAGGTGACATTTTTTTAATAAGAAAATACAAAATGAGAATATGTAAAATTGAAAGAAAAGTAGATATGTATGATTTGGAGGAAAAGAAATGAAATGCAATTTTGGAACAATTTTACAGTTACTTTATTAAAATTTTTTTTTATTTTTTTTTTTTTTTTCTTTTTTTTTTGGCCGCCGCTCGTCTGAACTCAAAAGGAATTCCGTGTCGCGTTTATCTAAGACAAAGGTTGAGGTTGGTCTGCGGTGACTCATGGTTATTTTTCTTCCATTCCTTCATTCAGACACAAAATTTTAATCTGCGGGTTATGACGCCATATTTCATTTGGTTTCTCTGTGATCCGAACTGAATGTTTGAACAGTGACTATAATAACTTCCATTTGCTTTTCTCAGATGCCCATAAAGACTCCCTTTTATTAAATCACTTGATATTTTTTTCAATAGATTGCAATCACATTACTAACCAAATGCTTTGATTTTGTTTGTCACACACAGACATGCTTCTTAATTTAACTGAGTTTTAACACGATTTTTTTTTCTTGTATCTAACTTCTTATTTTGATTCCTGTATTCTTTAACACATTTCCTTGTTTATCCTTTCATTCTTCGTCTCTTATCTTTACTGTTTTTTTTTTTTTTCATTCTTTCGAATAGATAGCCAACTCTACACTTTTTTATATTTATAGCAGTAGTTGTTAAACCTCTTCGAATTCTATGCTGCCACCACCCTTACTTTTCCACCCGAACACCAACGAGTAATTCTTCAACACCATTCTATTTAAATCTTCAACACCATTCTGTTCTCTCTACGGAACACATCATACAAAAAAAAATCAATTATGGCATCACTATTTATCACGTCTATGCAAAGTGACCTAGTTTGCCCCTCCAAAAAAGAGCATATTGTGACCTTTTTTTCTCGTTTGACCCTTCAGAGCAATCGAATGCCAGCGCCCAGAAGAAGAGGCGACCGTACCTGCTTAAGAGGAAGGCTCTCACCACCGGCTTCTTCGATTCCAAGAAGGAAGAGGCTAAGGGTAAGTACGAGAGGGAGAGAGAAGAGGGAGATAGAGAGAGAGGAGGAGAGAGAGAGAGGGAGAGAGAGAGAGAGGGAGGGAGAGAGATAGAGAGAGGGAGAGAGAGAGAGAGGAGGAGAGAGAGAGAGAGAGAGGGAGAGAGAGAGAGAGAGAGAGAGAGAGAGGGAGAGAGGAAGAGAGAGAGAGAGAGAGAGAAGAGAGAGAGAGAGAGAGAGAGAGAGAGAGAGAGAGAGAGAGAGAAAACGAAAGGATTTTATTGAAAACTCCTTTTAAAACCATGTTATTTACAAGTTAATCATGAACGCATACAAACCAAAAGTTTACCAGAAGAAAACAGTAGTAGACCTTTATACGTGCATTATATATATATATATTAGTGTGTGTGTTATGTGTGTGTGCATATATATATATAATATATATATATATATATATATATAAATATTTATATATATATATATATATATATATATATATATATAATATATATATATATATATATATATATATATATATATGTATGTATGTATGTATGTATGTATGTATCGCCAAATACGAATAATGTGTGTATGCAAATAAAAAGTCAGGTTTTAGAAGTATCACCGTGCCAAATAAACGAAGAATCGCACAGAAAGGCAATGAACCTCGGAACCGAAGCCTCTACTGCGCATACTGTGTCCGAGGTCATGTCCACGCGATGATGGCGAACACGGCGAGGAAACGGACAGTTTTAAGTCGCCATTTCTTGTTTCCCGTTCCTCCTCTTGCTCCACTCCTCTTGTCGCCGCTCAGATAATGAAGATGTTATCTCCCCAACAGACAGAATGTTGGCAAATCGTACGTTTAGGTACAGGAAAGTGACGTACGTACGCGATAGAATTGGCCAATGGATGTTCGGAATAGCAGCGGCATTTTTTATTCGTTTATTTATTTTCTATTGTTGGAGCGGAATGCAGCGCGTCGATTTTCTTTACTTGTTGCTTGGTCTCAGTTCAGTGTTGGCCTCTGTTGAACAGCACGTTGTTTGGAGTTATTTTAATCGGTAATAGTTCATCAACTGCTTATTGTTTATTGTTAAAATCAGTCCGTTACACCCAGCTGTTTTGTGAACCGATTACCTGTTACCCTTTAAATATTTTCAAACGCTTTGCTTTTCATGTACGGGAGTTAATAACTCCAGTCTGACACATTCCAAGACCATAATCATATTCGTATTAACCAATTCACTCCCAATACCACTCTCCCCGCCCCCTCAAAAAAGTCGAGATGACCATCCCGGAATTTCGAACCCGAGCATTTGTAAATTCTTCATCGCGATTTGGCAGTCTTGCCCGCGAGCCTAGACTTCAAGACTTGGCACGTGGGTATCGGAGGTTG
>NW_020869849.1:571031-584160 GCF_003789085.1 Penaeus vannamei
CTTCATATGCATTTACTTTGGAAGTTCTTTATTTTCCTCTCCTTTCTTTTTTCCCTGTTTCCATTTCTTTTTATAAACTGAGGTCTTTTTAAAACCATTTAATTATGCTCTCATCTTACTGTTGCTAAGCATATATTTCTAGTTAACCCTCTCATTGTCTATTTTGATATTTTTATGTTATTGTTACTGCTGTTGATATATATTGTAAGGATCATGTTGCTGTTTGTGTTCTGTCAATCATGCTGTGTATTGTTACTGTTACTGTTATTACAATTAGCTTTAGATTGATATATTCTCCTACTTTATCATCTTTCATCATCCTTTTCACTTTATAGTAGCTGTATATTTTTCTCAAAAGTATCCTTTTGTTTTTACCCTGCTAACTCTTTCCCATATTTGCAAACCAGAGATATGAAAATGAATAGTGTCTGTGATAGTTACTAGCGCATGTTGAAAGTTTACAGTGAAGGAGATTTTAACACAGTTGTGTGTTTTTTATTATATTTCCATATTTCTATTCATAACCACACAAAAAAATATATTTCTATCAGTAATAGATTGTTGCTTTAAATTTTTTCGTAGCGAAATGGTTTTCATACATTACTACGGTGAAGAACAGTTGAATTATGACAAATGTAGAAAAGTTGGGAATATGAATGGATAACTCAACTTTGTAATTCATATCTAATACATCTTCATCAGGTTTGCGGATGAAAATGTAATACCAAAACATTAATTACACATTCATATGTTTCTACAACTACTTTCTTCATCAGAATTCAAATTGGAAACATCTTGTTAAAAACTCCTTATGTGGCATTGTGAATAGGAATTTAGTTTTTTGTTCTATTGTAATACATACCTGTTTCCAAAATCATTTATAGGATCCTATAAATTCATATATTAATATGACCTCATTGTCATAATCATAAGAAATCCCTTTCCTCCTCCCCTATATTATTTTTAAGCTTCAGATGTTTGGGTTTGAAAGTAACTTGGCTTCTGATACAAAGACAGAAATGTAAGTTTTACAGATACTCATTTTTAGATCTGTTATGATATTTTTGTTCTTTGTCCATTTTTTGTGACTATTCATCGTCATTTTTTGGCAGGTCTGAAGTTGTATATTTTCATTTGAGAAAGTTTGTAATGGATGATGGTACGCCACTGACTGTGTCACAAGACCATATTTATTTTCAGGTGTCTACAGGATTTTGACAAATGTTGAGATGATTTTGATCTAAATGAGATTATTTTTTTGATTATCCCTGGTATCATTTCTTTTTCTTTTTTTCTTGTTTTCTTTTTACTGTCTTTCTTTTTTATGTATGTATGATGAATATGTTGCTAGGTGGCATTTATATGATAAATTCTGTATTGTGTAGACTCTACGTTTCAGGAAATTTATACTAAATCTGCCTGTGCAAGGTATAAATCTCTTCAGTAATAGAGCCCACTCAAGAACTTTCTAATAACTTCTAATAATCAAGTGAAGCATAAGAATACAGAGTTTAAATTGTTTTATAAGGAATGCTTTCCTCCACTGCTATAATAATATCTGTACCATATTATTTATATGTATTTTTCTAATGTAACAGGTACTAGGCTCTTTATACTAATTGCTAAATGGGATATAATCCTGATAGAAAACAGGCAGATTTCAAGTGATAAGTGCAATGAGTTTGTTTGTTATTCAGTGTCCAAATGCAGGGAAAATATATCAGTTTGCTTTGAATTTGTTGTCTTCAGTCTTCTCTTACTACCCAAGTGTCCTTCCTGGCCCTGTATATTTTGTAGATTTTGAAAGTAGAGGAAGCAGTATAACAATATTACCTAAGCATATATATGACTTTGCGTGTGTGTGTGTGTGTGTGTGTGTGTGTGTGTGTGTGTGTGTGTGTGTGTGTGTGTGTGTGTGTGTGTGTGTGTGTGTGTGTGTGTGTGTGTGTGTGTGTGTGTGTGTGCATCTTCATGGGTGCATGGGTCTGTTTGTGTGACATACAGTTCTGTGGAGTTTTAAAATGTTTATAGGAATTTAATGTATTGTATTTTCTAAAACATAAAATTTTACTAGAAAGGCTTTTGACCTTCTTTCACAGATCCAAGTTTATCCAAATATGTTGATTTATCTTCAGTAAAACATCTGCTTTTTGAATGACCTCTTAGAATGGAAAAGTTCCCAATATTTTTTTTTTCTTATGGGACACTTACATTACTCTTGGGAAGCTTACTTTCATTTTTGCTTCTAATACTTCCACCCTGCTAAATGATAATTCAGTTTATGCATACTTTGTCTTGCATTGTATGTGTGTGTATGTGTGTGTTTGTATATATGTACATATGAATGTATATAGCAAATGTCATATTTAAAAGATAATATTTTTTAACAAATAAGATTATAGCTTAATTTAACTATAGCTTAACAACTCTGATATATTACACTAAACTTAGACATTTAAACACTTACTCTGCACTCCTCTTATGGCCTTGTGCATAGCTCATTTAGTTGTGATTTCCTTGTGTAACCATCTGCCTCAGGAAGGTACTAGCATTATAACACATTGCAATACACAGCTTTTTTCTAATACTGAACCAGCCCTACCTAGTTCCCAATGATTTTCCGTGTAGTTCCTAACCAGCATCTTCTTCCTCCGTGCGTTGTTGCTCCGTGCAGTCGTGGTCAGCACCTACAGGAGCTGTTAGCAAGCTTATTGGCACCTCATCGGCCTCAGAGCTGTCCCTCCACTGTGTAAGTAGGATGTAGTGACCCTCCAGCCTGGTGACCCTCTGGCTGCCTTTCAAGGTGCTGTGACCTTGACCTTTGGCTGTTGCAAAGCTGATGATTGATCTTCCACATGTGATTCTGAACCTTTCCCATTCCCTTGAATCATGAATTCCTGGCACCATGAACTATGGACAAAGTTTCAAGGTGCAGTGAAACCCTGTATGTAAACCTCATTGATATTCGTATATGTAGCTTCAGAGCACTAGACTTGTCAGTGTACAGAGCTACCATTAGGCAAAATTCAGTGCTGGCATGTTGACTTAAGACGTGTAGGCATTATAACCAACAAACGTTCTGATTTTTGTTCTCTCTCTCTCTCTCTCTCTCTCTCTCTCTCTCTCTCTCTCTCTCTCTCTCTCTCTCTCTCTCTCTCTCTCTCTCTCTCTCTCTCTCTCGTCTCTCTCTCTCTCTCTCTCTCTCTCTCTCTCTCTCTCTCTCTCTCTCTCTCTCTCTCTCTCTCTCTCTCTCTCTTCTCTCTCTCTCTCTCTCTCTCTCTCTCTCTCTCTCTCTCTCTCTCTCTCTCTCTCTCTCTCTCTCTCTCTCTCTCTCTTCTCTCTCTCTCTCTCTTCTCTCTCTCTCTCTCTCTCTCTCTCTCTCTCTCTCTCTCTCTCTCTCTCTCTTCTCTCTCTCTCTCTCTCTCTCTCTCTCTCTCTCTCTCTCTCTCTCTCTCTCTCTCTCTCTCTCTCTCTCTCTCTCTCTCTCTCTCTCTCTCTCTCTCTCTCTCTGATGAAGGTGAAAAGAAAAGCAACTGGCTTATATTTTCTTTACTTTTTATTTTAGAAGTTTCAGTTCAAGTATGTATCCCTAAATATCCAGTAGTCAGAGCCACATGTAGTTTAGTTCCTCTTTTTCTCTATTTTCTTTTTTCTTTTTAGCTTTAGCATCTTGATTCAAAAGCATCTCAAAGGGTTATGACAAATGAAGTTTCTTTTCTGTTGCTTTTTATTTTGTTTATATTGGCCGCGTTCCTCTGTGAGTTTTTATTAGTTTATTAGGTGTGATTACTTTTGTTTTGCATTTTTCTGTGTTACAAAAATTACCTTTTCTTTTTATTTCTTTATGCTAAAGTATGCCCTCATTACTAAGGGTAGTGTATCCATTGAAGTTAGACAATTATTTTCCTTTGACAATATAATAATTGTTACGTGATGAATTTAGAGATGTTTGTTAAGTGTCTAAGTGTTAGCCTCTCAAGATATTATGTGAAAATTTATCTACTTATGGTTACTTATTTGGTCAAAAGGAATTCAATATTGCATATATCAGTAGCTTTTGACTTCAAGATAAGCTGTTCAAGAACGGATAAAAAGAGAATGGTAGATATTACAAAATATGCATTGTTTTTATTGTTTTTTGGTATAATTTTTAGTGATGTGTAGAATATTTTGCCCAAAATATTATAAGAGTGAACCACTTCTTTTTCTATATAAAAACATGAAGTAATACATACTTGAATGATGCTGGAAAAAAATTAACAAAAGCTTAGGATTATATCATGATCTAATGTTAACCCATTTCAACTCGTGGTATTTCAGGATTTTACTGATAATGACTGGTAAAATATGAGTGATGTCTAAAGTATACCATATTATTATGTCATTCAGTAGTGAAATTACCTGAGATTACTCAGTGTGATGGCTCTGAAAACATGTTATTCATGGTTGCAAGATTATTAGAGGTTCTAGTGTTACTTCATAGAGAAATTATTTATCATGGATTTACCTCTTAGTTGTATGCAAATCATACAACCTGGGAGTTTATTTTAAAAGAATTGTCTTTGCTACTTTTTTGAGAATGTTTACACTATTATCACAAATATTTATGCAAATGTACACATTTTACTAGTGCTGTGTTGAAACAGTAATACATGTAAGATTTCATATTTATTTTGTATATTCATTTACTACTCTACTTTTCCAAAGTACAAATCAGTTATCATATCTGAAACTGTAACACAAATGTGTTCAATTCTTTTCTGTATCCATGATACAACATGCACCTTAGAAAAATGTTGGGAAAAGAACATCTTTCTGTGACTTTAAGGTAATTGATATTGCAATTTTTTTCAGAATAATGTATTAGGTGGTGATATTTTTATGTGTTGCTACACTAAATGAAACGATTCTACAAGGTTTTGTCATTGTTTATGAGGAACATAAAGGCTTTCATTCCTTTTTGTATTACATGGTCTCAGAAAGGATCAAGGTCAGGAAAACCATTATTCTTTCTTATTTGTGGTCTTCCTCTGTTGCTTTGCCGTCAAAAACTCTTAGAGCAATCTGTGAAAATCTGAGAACAAAAGGTTGTTTTAGAAATAGCAAAGGCTTTCTAGACACTAGAATTTAGATTTTTTTTTTTCTTCTTTATTTTATACTTAGAATTTATCTAGTTGTTTAGTAATAAGTACATTGTATATTTTCAAAGTCTGTATCAACATTATTAATGTATTTTTCTTTTCCAAGCCACTAATGATAGTTTGTCATTGGTTCAATCCTTCAGTTTTGAGGTCCATTTTTTTCACAGGTTTTCCTCATTTGATAAGACTGTCTCATATTAACATTAATGCATATTATCTATCATCCCTACATCCTCATACTTTTGTGCATTTGTCAGATATGTTGGTAAAATATCGGTAGTGGCATGAATCTTTATTCATCTTACAGGTTGGATCTTGATGTGGAGACCAGTAGCAGTGTGTTCGAAGGCAGCGAGTGCTCCTCTTCCTTGCCGCGCTCCCCCACTGACCTAACTCACCACCACGACTTTGATCGGTTAGTTATAGCTTTGTGACTCCTGGGCTTGTACTTTTTTCTTCTTTACATTCTTCTTTTCTTTTCTAGAATTACTTTTTTTTTCTTCTTTACATTCTTCTTTTCTTTTCTAGAATTACTTTTTTATTGATATTAGTGCTTGAGTATACATTTATTCTGGTTTACTTCAAATGCTGAGAAACATTTGACTATTTTAGCCAGTGAAAGTAGAAATCGATTATGTACGTTTGGAAGAGTGTAGGAATTGTCAAAAACTATACTATTATTTTATGAATTTAGTTATATACATATATGTGTGTGTGTGTGTGTGTGTGTGTGTGTGTGTGTATGTGTATGTGTATGTGTGTGTTGTGTGTGTATGATTATATGTATATATATATATATATATATATATATATATATATATATATATATATATATATATATATATATATTATATATATATATATATATATATATATATATATATATATATAATATATATATATATATATATATTATATATATATATATATATATATATATATATATATATATATATATATATACATATATATATATATATATATATATATATATATATATATATATATATATATATATATATATATATATATATATATATATATATAATATATATATATATTATATATATATAATATATATATATATATATATATATACATATATATATATACATAATATATATATATATATATATATATATATATATATATATATATATATATATATATATATATATATATATATATATATATATATATATATATATATATATATATATATATATATATATATATATATATATATATATATATATATATATATATATATATATATAATATATATATATATATATATATATATATATATATATATATATATATTATTATATATATATATATATATATATATATATTATATATATATATATATATATATATATATATATGTATATATGTATATATATATATATATATATATATATATATATATATATATATATATATATATATATATATATATATATATATATATATATATATATATATATATATATATATATATATATAATATATATATATATATATATATATATATATATATATATATATATATATATATATATATATATATATATATATGCATCTATGCTTGTGTGTATCAAGTATGATATGATTCTCTACAGTAGAAATACAAAAAGAAATATGAAAATATTGCAGGTTACGCATGAGCTTAGAGGAGGGTGAGGGGATGCGTATGCTGCGAAGGGAGGAGGTCGTCCATGAAGGTGCAGCAGTAGCTCCCATGCAACAGTCAGGCAGAAGGTAAATTTAACATAGGGAACAGAATTTCATTCATGAACTTGGAAGCAGTAAAGGTATAAACTTTTGTTGGTAAGTGTGGGCCCAACAGCATTGGTCTTGTTGATTCACAGCTTGTGAATTTCATCCAGTAGAGAGTGACTGGAATTCACACCTACTCTTGTAAAATTCCTTCTTATGAATATTTGAATAACACAACAATCTCATGGCAAAATGGAGTAACTAAACATATTAATTATGGTCTGTGCAGACGACACCAAAATAGGTATGAGTGCTTAACCTACTCCAGTCGTTCATTTTTATTGTACAGGTATTAAAAATACTTTTATCTCATGATTTCCATCTAAGATACAACGTTGGAAGGGTTTTCCAAACCTTGCTGAAAACATGCATAAAGTCAGGCATTTTTATATAGAATTTACAGACCAAGCCTCTGCAGAAAGGGGTATTGCATCTCTCTTTAGCTTTTCTGGCATTTTGCTGAAAGTAAATTTTGACAGAGATAGTCTTTAAATGCTGCTATGGTGTATGTTACAACTTCTTTGCCAGCATGTTACACACAAGTAGGCAGTTAAAGTGATATCGAGACATCCACCAGTGAGGGGTGTGGTATGCTCTGATTCTATTAGTGCTGGTAGATGTGAGGCTTTAATAAGTACCATTTTGTATCAAAATCTGGTGATGATTGCTTTTGTGTGCAGATATCTAGAGTGTATGTGTTCAATTTATGTCCAAGAAGATATATTTCTGATAATCATTTAGTATGGTTTTAGTTAAAAAATAATTTCATACCACATCTGCATAATGTTAGGTGATTCATATTAAACATCCAGGTTTGTAGAGCGGTTTATTTGAGATCAATAATCATCATGAACAAATAGTATTAACTAAGAGCCATTGAGCCATCATCGGATTATCAGCTTTTCAGTATCTATCATGAAAATTGTCTTGATGTCTTCTCTTCTTTTCCTTTCTCTTTTCAATACCATACACCATATTTTTCATGCATACTATAATATTGTCTAGAAGGTGTATGAGATTGTTTGATAATTGTAATTATGAAAAAAATCATTGTCGCTAAATTCTCTTTTGAGATTGTTTTAATGGGCAATTATCAATGTACTCTTAGGTGCCCTGGGTAAGAGGTTAAACTGCATCCAATCATGTCAAGGCCTAAAAGATGAAACTAGAGACTTCATCTCCAATAAAGCCAGCTGGGCTCTCACTGTGCAGGGAATCTAAATGCAGAATATATGAGAATTAGGGCAGAAAGGAACTGGATATCCTATAACATCATCCTTTACAAATATGATATAGTTGTTTAGCAAGATAAACTGTTCATGAGATGAAAAAATGTACAATTGTTCCAAATAAATCTAGGGAATCTGAAACAACTTAATGGACCAGATAGAGCACCACACAATATCACTGGAGGTATCTCAAGGTCATTCTATGTAATATCAAAAACTCACATTTAATTGCAGGAAATGAAGTCCTTACATTCAGTATATGAAAAAAGATTGTATGCTCATCACATTTTATACCATAAAACATTTTTGGCCTTGTTGCCACAAACCTCAACTCATTATGGCATCCTATCTTGACAATCACTGTTATCTTTCAGTTAGGAAAATGTTACTTATCTGCCATGAGACACTTATTTTTCACATGTAATATGAATCCATGAATTCTCACCTAGATTTTTACATTTTTACAAATATGTGTTCACATATGATATCATTTACAAAAGAAGAATCACTTCTTTGTAGTACATTTTTTATATATGTAATTTTTCTTAAAAATTGTTTTACATCTTGATGTTCAGAACAAAATAGTTAGTTTTGTTTAGAGAATTTTTGAATTCTCATATTTTTAGCAGTGCTTTTTTGTGGGAAACCAGAAATCCATTTTGATTTAGAAGCCATTCTTATCTGTGGATATTTTGTTCCATTCACCTTCCGAGAGATATTCATTACAAATTTACCTATATCAGTAAGAATAGATATAATGTGAAAAAATAAGAATCAGGAACTTGATGATACTTTATTTTTTTTACAAAATTTGAAAATTTACAGAAACTAGGAGAGATAGACCTCAGGTTACTTAAAAGAAGACAGTTTAAAATTGATGTTGAGTAAACTGCTGATCATTAAAAAGAAAAAGGAACCATCACGATGCTCTACAGATAGAAATGGAGAAGAATTTAAAAAGTAGCACAGGTATTTCAGAATGCAAGTATGAATTTCATTACGGGTGAAATGATAGATATAGTGTAGACAGTAGGTTACTAAAACACTGTGCCTCCCTAAGCTCGCAGTAACTGCAAGGTAGATAAGGGAAACAAGCAACAGGTTTTATGTCTTTGGAAGCAATTTTAAGCAGTGTAAAATCAACCCATTATGATTTCATGGTGTATACCCCTTTTTTCACTTAGAAACCATTAGGAGTTGTCTAGGAATATGCGAGAAATGTTTATGAAAAATATGTTTCTGTATTTGCAGTATTTAGAATAAATTTATTCCTGAATAAGTGAATTTTGCAGAATTTTATAAGGGAAAGGAATAAACGTAGAGACATTTAGTAGAATTTTTTTCTTTCTTTCTTTTTTTTTAGGGAAAAAGCACGGAATGGTGTGAGTTGATCGAAAAAAGTGACAGTACAGAACATTTGAACCCGAATGTATCAGAATTGATTTATGCAATATTTGCTTACAAGGCTAATGCTTGTTATCATATAAGCATATGATAATTTTGCCATGTGATCTAACCAACAGACTTCTTTCTAGGTTTGCTTGTGAGTGGAGTGCGTATTGCTTCACATTTTTTTCCAATATACTTATGGATAACCAGTGAAATACTTGATTGCACATCTTTCCTTTTTTTTGTATAAATCATGAAAATTAACAGACTTCAGTTTTGTATTGACAAATACAGCTAGTAAAGATGAAAAGATTAAGATATGATTGTTAAAAAATGTGTGTGTGTGTGTGTGTGTGTGTGTGTGTGTGTGTGTGTGTGTGTGTGTGTGTGTGTGTGTGTGTGTGTGTGTGCCTGTCTTTGTATGTGCATGTGTATTACTGTCCGTCTGTCTGTAGTTTTTGCAATCAATTCTCTTCTAGTCTCAAAATGTCCATGATAATCTTTTTATTGATATTGTTATCCAGTGTGCTTTATAAGGAATATTTTATGAGTTTTTTAAAGAGATATTTCTGATTGAGACCAAAATGTGTCTCCCTTCCCACAGAAGATATCCAGATGAGGAAGAAGATGGCCGTGGGCGACGACGAGACAAAGGAGCAGATGTCCCAGTTTCATCAGCGAGTGAAGAGCGAGGTTGGTTTAGGAAACGCGAAAAGAGTTCCTCTCGAGAACTAGATAGAACTAGTGAAGAGAGGCAGCCGGAAAAATCCCGATGGTTCAGGAAGAGAGACAAGAGTTCATCTCGGGCTCTGAGGACAGGAATTTCCGTCGGGAGGATTCAGACCGGAGGCGGGACAAAGGAAAGAGTAAGGATGAGGCATCAGTGACAGGAAGTGATAGGAGAAAAGGCACAGATGCCAGTGGGAAAGGTAGATCAGCATCTAAAGAAAAGGTAGAAAGCTTGGGCCTAAGAAATCAGGAAGAGGAGGATAGAGGACAGCACCGGAAACGCAGTTCTAGTGATCAGTCCGTTAATCAGGAAAGACTACAAGTGCCAGAACCTACTGTGCGGAGATTATCATCCCCAGAAATTGATAATTCTGGAGTAATAACCGCATCATTACGTATTCCAGTGCCATTAGCCCAAGGAGGAGGACCCTTGGCATTCGCACAAGATAAAGAAATTCCTTTTATTGAAGACTCTAGTACTAGTGATGATAAAAAAAATCGGCAGCGTTCGTCACCACATAAGGGAGGTGGGTCTCCAAGAAATGATATTGCAAGGCAACGTTCAGGTAGTAGTGACTCTTACCTTGGTCAGCCCATTACTGGCACCATGAGCTTTCAACCGCTGACCAAGAAAGGCGGTGATAAACAGAGTCATGACTCCGTTCTCTCTTCATCTTCAGCAGATGTTTACACATTGTCTCCCTCACCTCGTAACACACCTTTGTCTGATGTGTATGCCTCAGGTACATCATCGCCTCTGAGTGGCGCTGGTTCACCTCCTCTTTGGCTTAGTCCTGACTCTGGAACACCAGGACTATCACCACCTAATTCACCCCCACCACAGCCACGCCGTAGGGGTGAGTCGAGCAACAATCCAATAGCACATTCGGTGACTCACACCTTTGGCACCAAACCTCCAGCAACACCGTCAAAAAGTAAAAGTTCCTCATCCGTTGCATCCCACGGACTCTTTCCAATAGGCCGCTCCAAAACTGCAGATAACATTAAGACAGTAACTCATCACACAGAAGGAAGTGGCACTACATCTGAAAGTCGTGATGAAATTGCACGGGAAACACGGGGGCACAGGGACTATGGTGGGGCGTCGCTATACCCGCCGCCGCTATACTGGGGAAAGACACCCAACTGGACACCTTCCAGATATGAGCGCATCAAATGTAAGTGAAGGACAGACACAACTGTGGAAGCGATGGGAGATTATTGCGTCAGATCCAACAGAACCTGAGACATTTGTCTAGCTGAGGAGCCTCCCCACAGGTGAGGAGGCTTTATATAAATGCATATTCTGGCCTAAATGATCATTTAGAAATATCTTTTTCATATCAATCTTTTCTTTCAACAATGATTTGTGTAATATGTATAAAAAAGTCAAAGTATTCTTTTATAGTTTGTGATGAGCTACTAAATCTACCTGATAATCCACAAAGGTTGATTGAAATTATCTATTCAATTATCCACGTGGCAGCATTATCTAAGGTTTTATACAATTGATTAAAATTAATCACAACTGAGAATTTGACACAAAAAAATCAATATGAAATGTAGATTTTTGAATTCAGAAATTTATGAGAATATTATGTAATATATTCACAAAGAAATGAAGATAAAGTGAAAATGCCAAGCATTCTGGATTATCAGGAGAACACATCTTGCAAAGAAATTTTCGGTTTGCATACTAAAAGTGAACAAGTTAATTTGACTAAAAGTGAGTGTTAGATGTACTAAGGCCACAGGTTCAATGTTGAAAGTATAAGAAAATAAAAGTATAAATGATATTGCTGCATTCATCAGAAAGAAAATAGTGGCTGTTACAGAAACTTTTATGACAGCTACTTTTAGAACTTTGAGAGATCAGCTTCAGTGTATTTTGTACAGAAATGTGTAAATGGTGGATAACGCTGTGTGAAAACTGTGTTTAATCGCACTTAATATGTCAGCTGTGATGTTTGTTGAGGAAGTTGCAGTCTGTAAGTCACTCTTTTGTGAAGAACCCTTTTATATAAAGTCAATGTACAATACAAAGAACTGATATATTTCTGGTCTATAAGTGTGTTTTATTTTTTTTTGATATATATATATATATATATATATATATATATATATATATATATATATATATATATATATATATATATATATATATATATATATATATATATATTTAATGGTGATCAGTCATCAGGTATGTAGTAGTGTAAATATACATTTTAAAGTGTTTCCAGTCTGGTTGCAGTCTCAAGAAAAGATATGATGTAATTCTTGTAAGTAATGCTATGAATGCATTGCTTTTGGCAAATATTTTTGTTTAAGAAATCTAGAATCAAAAGGGACAAATGGGAGTAAAAAGTAAAATGCTGAAAATAAGATTAAATACATTTAACCATGCACACAGGATATCGTTATATGCATGTAATCCTCATAATGCAACATGAATAATATACGTAAACAATTTCAACATTGACCAGTTAAAGGAAAATCTAAAAAAAATTCTATAAAATTAATTGTTTAAAGATTTTCTGTAGCCTTTTCTTTATTTCTGCAGTATAAAATCACTGAATGGAACGTGAACTGAAGTTGTCTTGCTAGTCAAGTTTCTATTTACCATGACACTGCCTTATTATCTTCAGATTCTTCTGCTTCCATTATGTTCATATGCCTCTCAGTTTCATAGGATATATACCTGTGTTGAATACCATCGTCAAAAGCTTTTATATACCGCAGCAGTATGTATGTTGTGTAACTGCAAATGATTAACAGTTTCACTGAGGTTTGCCCAAGGTAGCATCCATTACTCTAAGTGAAATTCACCCTCTTTCTCTTAATTTTCAATTATTACCA
>NW_020869849.1:584260-586760 GCF_003789085.1 Penaeus vannamei
ATTGTTAATCAAGGATATTTTGCTTACAGTAGGCTAATGCTTGTTATCATAATAAGCATAATGTCTAATATGCCATGTGATCTAACCAACAGACTTCTTTCTAGGTTTGCTTGTGAGTGGAGTGCGTATTGCTTCACATTTTTTTCCAATATACTTATGGATAACCAGTGAAATACTTGATTGCACATCTTTCCTTTTTTTTGTAAAATCATGAAAATTAACAGACTTCAGTTTTGTATTGACAAATACAGCTAGTAAAGATGAAAAGATTAAGATATGATTGTTAAAAAATGTGTGTGTGTGTGTGTGTGTGTGTGTGTGTGTGTGTGTGTGTGTGTGTGTGTGTGTGTGTGTGTGTGTGTGTGCCTGTCTTTGTATGTGCATGTGTATTACTGTCCGTCTGTCTGTAGTTTTTGCAATCAATTCTCTTCTAGTCTCAAAATGTCCATGATAATCTTTTTATTGATATTGTTATCCAGTGTGCTTTATAAGGGAATATTTTATGAGTTTTTTAAAGAGATATTTCTGAGTTGGCTGATTAAAAGCAGTCACATTATATAATGTCTCCCTTCCCACAGAAGATATCCAGATGAGGAAGAAGATGGCCGTGGGCGACGACGAGACAAAGGAGCAGATGTCCCAGTTTCATCAGCGAGTGAAGAGCGAGGTTGGTTTAGGAAACGCGAAAAGAGTTCCTCTCGAGAACTAGATAGAACTAGTGAAGAGAGGCAGCCGGAAAAATCCCGATGGTTCAGGAAGAGAGACAAGAGTTCATCTCGGGGCTCTGAGGACAGGAATTTCCGTCGGGAGGATTCAGACCGGAGGCGGGACAAAGGAAAGAGTAAGGATGAGGCATCAGTGACAGGAAGTGATAGGAGAAAAGGCACAGATGCCAGTGGGAAAGGTAGATCAGCATCTAAAGAAAAGGTAGAAAGCTTGGGCCTAAGAAATCAGGAAGAGGAGGATAGAGGACAGCACCGGAAACGCAGTTCTAGTGATCAGTCCGTTAATCAGGAAAGACTACAAGTGCCAGAACCTACTGTGCGGAGATTATCATCCCCAGAAATTGATAATTCTGGAGTAATAACCGCATCATTACGTATTCCAGTGCCATTAGCCCAAGGAGGAGGACCCTTGGCATTCGCACAAGATAAAGAAATTCCTTTTATTGAAGACTCTAGTACTAGTGATGATAAAAAAAATCGGCAGCGTTCGTCACCACATAAGGGAGGTGGGTCTCCAAGAAATGATATTGCAAGGCAACGTTCAGGTAGTAGTGACTCTTACCTTGGTCAGCCCATTACTGGCACCATGAGCTTTCAACCGCTGACCAAGAAAGGCGGTGATAAACAGAGTCATGACTCCGTTCTCTCTTCATCTTCAGCAGATGTTTACACATTGTCTCCCTCACCTCGTAACACACCTTTGTCTGATGTGTATGCCTCAGGTACATCATCGCCTCTGAGTGGCGCTGGTTCACCTCCTCTTTGGCTTAGTCCTGACTCTGGAACACCAGGACTATCACCACCTAATTCACCCCCACCACAGCCACGCCGTAGGGGTGAGTCGAGCAACAATCCAATAGCACATTCGGTGACTCACACCTTTGGCACCAAACCTCCAGCAACACCGTCAAAAAGTAAAAGTTCCTCATCCGTTGCATCCCACGGACTCTTTCCAATAGGCCGCTCCAAAACTGCAGATAACATTAAGACAGTAACTCATCACACAGAAGGAAGTGGCACTACATCTGAAAGTCGTGATGAAATTGCACGGGAAACACGGGGGCACAGGGACTATGGTGGGGGTCGTCGCTATACCCGCCGCCGCTATACTGGGGAAAGACACCCAACTGGACACCTTCCAGATATGAGCGCATCAAATGTAAGTGAAGGACAGACACAACTGTGGAAGCGATGGGAGATTATTGCGTCAGATCCAACAGAACCTGAGACATTTGTCTAGCTGAGGAGCCTCCCCACAGGTGAGGAGGCTTTATATAAATGCATATTCTGGCCTAAATGATCATTTAGAAATATCTTTCACACTCATATCTTTGCTCAAATTTTCTTTCAACAATGATTTGTGTAATATGTATAAAAAAGTCAAAGTATTCTTTTATAGTTTGTGATGAGCTACTAAATCTACCTGATAATCCACAAAGGTTGATTGAAATTATCTATTCAATTAATCCACGTGGCAGCATTATCTAAGGTTTTATACAATTGATTAAAATTAATCACAACTGAGAATTTGAGTGCACAAAAAATCAATATGAAATGTAGATTTTTGAATTCAGAAATTTATGAGAATATTATGTAATATATTCACAAAGAAATGAAGATAAAGTGAAAATGCCAAGCATTCTGGATTATCAGGAGAACACATCTTGCAAAGAAATTTTCGGTTTGCATACTAAAAGTGAACAAGTTAATTTGACTAAAAGTGAGTGTTAGATGTACTAAGGCCACAGGTTCAATGTTGAAAGTATAAGAAAATA
>NW_020869849.1:599260-606760 GCF_003789085.1 Penaeus vannamei
TGCATACACTTGAAGATGGTTCTGTGTGTGTGTGTGTGTGTGTGTGTGTGTGTGTTGTGTGTGTGTGTGTGTGTGTGTGTGTGTGTGTGTGTGTGTGTGTGTGTGTGTGTGTGTGTGTGTGTGTGTGTGTGTGTTTGCGCGCGACTGAGCTGATGCTAGTCTATGTATGTAAGTACCGATATGCTTACGTGTTACATCTATGTATACATGTCTATGTATACGTATGAGTGTGTAAATGTGGCTGTGTATGCATGTGCTTATATATGTAGACTGACACACTGATATTCTTGGTCTCTTTACAGGCTTTCATCGTTTGCATTAAGAATCATATAATTATCATTTTATAATTTACCATTACACATCCTTTCCCTTGCGCCGAAAGAACATTCAATTTACCCAAATGGTCCATTTTATACAGCACATCAACTCCTCGAAACCTAATCCAATATGATTGATGATTCCATTCCTACAAAACGAGAGTCCGCAAACGAGTATTTACAGTATCATACAATACAATACACTGGTGCATAATCTGTAACTCGAGAGGACAAAGAGGCAGTAACATAAAAGAAACGAGATGGAACGGGGTTGCCTCTCTCGCGCACCTCACGAGCGCCAAGGAAACAGTAGGTGGGTTTGAACAACGAAAGAGCGGCGGCCACCTTACTAATATTACCCAGTACAAAGGGGCGATGGGATCCTAGTCCATCAAGCCAGACTGTATAATGGTTACTAAATACTTATTATCTTTGACCACATTTCATCAGTGTATAGGGAAACAAAAGTGGAAGTTGTGACAAAGAGTATTCAATAATCGTTAGCTACTATCTTTATTGCGCACTATCAACCAAATACTAATACCTAGATAAAACCACAATAATAATAATAATGTATAAAATAGCTTGACTTCCTGCATCAGTCATATAGAGTATAAATAACTTACAAAAGAACGTGAACAGCAAAGAATTAACCAAAATTTATCAAGAAGTGGCCATATTGTACTTTTAGACGCTGATTGTTATTTCATTTATTTTGAACATTTCCGTGCCTGATTTTGGAAGGTTGAACGAGGGAGTAATAACTATTGCCTTTGAGAATCCTTTGAGAAATTTTCGGGGGAAAATAATCCTCCAGCATCACAGCAGATTGAATAATGGAAACCGTTGGCCAAGCACACTAGTATTAGAACCTATTGTACATTGAAGTTAAAATGGAAAACGGTGCATTTCTCCGACTCGCTTGTTAGTTGTTTTATTACACTTTCTTCGTTACGGTCTGTTGCATGAAGTTTTATCTTTTAACTTAAGATAATTAAAATATACTAATTAGGATTATCATCAATATAATCATAAATATGAGACAAATTACAATACCAGACTAGCATTGATAACTAAAAAAGACGAAAACCAACCGAAAAGGGGACATTTTAAAAAATCAAAAAGATTCTTCACATAATGTAGCAAAAGATGGTCACCATTTTGCCTCGAGGAGAAGGGGTTAACAGCAAAAAAGAGGCTTGTCACTGGAAGATTTGCAACTGAAGATTTACGGACCTCTGATCATGTTCTGGAACTATTTTTAGTTAATACATCGTTTGTTTTAGAAGACTGCAATAATATTTTTTAGAATGAAGTGCCATGAAGAAATGTGTGCATCATTATTATCTTTTTTTAGAATCTAGTCCACTCAATGGTTCGAGACTGAAGTTAGCGTCATGCTTCATGGGTTCGTTTTTAGAGATCAGTAACGCTTCAGGAATATCCTATCCGTCCTGTCACGTGGGTATAAATCTTCCACTTCACAAAGCAGTATAAAAACATTATGGTTTCTTCACTTTTATTTTTTCTTCAAATTAGTTTGGGCCATACACAGTCTTTCACAATCACAAGTTACATATTTGTCTAGCACATCTTCCTCACCTAACTTCTCTCATTCTACGCCGTGTCTGATGGCAAAACTGTCGACAGAAGGATTGTCTTAGGGTCCTCCACCAGCCTGGAGTAACTAGAGTATTGTATTATTTCTTTCCTCTATTTTTTGGCACTGGAAAATTCTTTAAGCAAAGTATATAGCCAAAAACTTGGCACTGGGATTGGCACAGATTATTTGGCACTGAGGCTTGGTCACAGCAACTGCAAAACACTATTGATATGAACATTGGTGAGTGGGAAATTATTCAGTTTTTTCCTGATTATTGTAAAGAAAATTCCTGTTTGCATCTTCATCTCTCCAGGCCAGTATGCTCAACAAACACCATTGCACAAACACTTCATTCATATTGCACAGTCTGTAGCCACAAGGTGCATTGCACTCTCAGACTTGCTAAGGATCTAAATCAACAAACATAAAAAAGAAATCAGTTCACACTACAATTACATATGTATAAAAAATCATGGGAATGTAAAGCATTGGGAGAACTTACATTACGTTACGTACGAGACATCACAAACTATGAGAAAAGAAGTAAGTTTACAAGGTGCCACTTGCCTCTCATATCACTTAGGGAGAGAACAATAGTACTTTATATTCAAGTAGCATCACATAAAGATGTGCACAACTCTCCAAGAACTGCGACAACAGTGCTTGTTACGTACTGTTGCCTTGCAAGTGGGACAGTGGTATCCCTACGGACAGATCTTTAATGATGATCGAATGTCTATATATTTTGTCTCTCAATTTTATACAATAGGTCAGAGAAGAAGAATTTCTTCATTTGGTTGTTTTATTGTCAGCCACATTTGTTTGGGGGTTTTGCAGAAGTGTCATAGTGTAGAGTAGGTGTCAAGCAATTAGAGCATAGGCACCCCATCTGTTAATGCAGTAAAAAGTTATAAAATACCAATATTTTCCCAAGCAATGTATACAAAACTGTACGTAAGAAGCAAACTGCGTCGAAGTTAGAGAGGCTACACAATTTTTTTTCATTCTAAACAAAAAAACGTCAGCACATAACGCATCAGTCTCCTAACACGTTTCAGCAAATGAGATCTTGTACAGTTTGCCAAATCCTGGTGCTTGCTGCAGAGACTGGAGGCACTGTCGTGGGGTGTGACTGCTGATTTATGCTGATGTTGCGCCTGGTGCTACGCTGCTCTCGCTGCTGTTACTATTGCAGTTTTACAACTTGAGTCACTGTGACGATTTGTTGGACACCACCACCTATAGCGCCATCAGCACGTCTGCACTGACATAAGAGGGTGCTCGGTGGTATTGTTAAAAGCGTGGTGCAAGAGTTTCATTACTGTAGAGGTTGTCTATCAAGCCAGGGACTTGCTATGCATGCCTTTATGTTGTACACGGTACTTTTCGCCTACATTTCTATCACTAGCTTCCTACACTTGCTCGAATCCTCACTAACTACTGACCCTTCCATTCAGAGAAAAAATCAGTGTCGTACATGATGTCAAACCACCGAGCGAGGTTCTGAGAATAAAATCTTCATGGGCATCACAACTAGTGTCTAGAAGAGGGAGGTAGTGTGAACATTGGCAGTCTAGCAGGTCCTGGAATGAACATCTTTCTACTATGTGAGAGGAGCAGAAACTGGTTAGTGGATGTGCTCAGCATAGTCTCTGCGCAGTAACCAGTACCTGGCTCGACCAAACAGCGTAGTGACCTCCTAAGGTTCACCCTCGGACATCACCTTCTAGGAAAAGAATCCAGCAAGGGAAAATTCCGTCACGTTCTTAAGTAACCTCATGGGATTGATTGGCCAGAAGCGACCTTCCATGTTAAGTACGGACTCCAAAAAAGGTGTTTCGTCGCTGGCAACTTCTTGAGGGTAGCTTCCAAAGAAAGGCTCCTTGGCATAATATTAAACAGTAACGGTACCTGTTCGCTGATGTTCTTAAATACCAAAGCCTCCTAAGGGTGACATACTAAGGATAACTTCTCTGTTTACTTCAGAACTTCTCGAGAGACCCACCAGTGACAGCTTTTTAAAGTAACTTTCAAGGGTAAAGTGCCCTTTTCTATCTGATATCCTTAATCGTCAATCCTCAGAGGACTTCCTTCAAAGTGGATTTTCAAGAAGCACATTGCATGTACAGGATCTCACAAAGCTAACGAGCTACGTTCTTGGAGTCCTGCAACACATCTGCTCCCAAAAAATCTTTCACGGACTTCTGGCCTCCTCTCTGATGATTCAGAAGAAGTAACTGCCAAGGACTGATTGCTTGGAATGATCCCCATAGGAAGAATTCAGGATGACCTGAGGGTGACCTCTCAAGGCGACCTCCCAAGGGCAACATCCTGGGGGTGCGTATTTTAATGTGGGGCTCACCGGTGCACCCCACAAAAGCTTAACATTATTATAATTACATAATAAAATTCTTTGGAATGATTATTTACATTATATACAAACACACACACAAGAAAACAGTACAAAACATAATCTTTACAACAATAAAAAGTAAATTAGCTTTGATTTTGCAGAGATGAAAGCATAAACCTCTACACCTTGGTGCTAATATCACGGTAGCGCCTGTGCCCGGACCCGACCATTACGGGTCCAGGGGCGAAGGTGACAGCTGCGAGCACGCTAGCATTAAAATATCCTTCTTCTCCTTGGGGAAGCGTAGCTCTCGGCCCGCCAGGCGAGCGGCCTCGAGCTCGCGTTCGCTTTGGCCGAGCTCGCGGGAGATCACGCCGGGGTTCTCCTGCTCGCGGGCGATCCAGTCGAGCGCCATCTGCGAGCGCATGTCGTCGTCGAGCGCGCGGTGCGAGTAGTGGGCCACCACCTCCTGCCTGGAGCACTGCCTCTCCCGCATGGCCTTCAGGGAGCCGTTCCAGTGCAAGAGCTGGAACACCGTCATCAGCTCCTGGAACTCGAGCATCGTGCGCCCCTTGTTGGTCTCGAGCATGAAGCGGAAAGCACCGATTCCCGTGCTCGGGTTGTCAGCCTCGTCGGGGTCACCCTGGGGGAGGGACAAGTCAGCTACGTGCTGGAAAGAAAAATAGACCTTTCGTCCCTCTCAGTCTTTGGTGGCCCTACATGTGACATGAGCAATGGCGCCTTTCTGGCTTTCAAAGGGTAGGCTTTGTCTTACTTTTAGGCTTGAGATTTTATTCCATATTGTGTGATATTCGAATCAACGCTAAACAAGTACTGGCAAACCAAGAAGTGAAATATGAAAGATCAAAACAATAATCAAAGGTAAATAAAAATAGGTTTACTAAACTGTCTCTAAATCAAACTCAGTATATACTTACCATGCAACTCCCCATCAATCAAATCAAAGTCAACTAGCATACTTCTACAAAAAAAAAAAAAAAACTATCGTCTCTCCCACACCTAAAATACTCACTAACTTCACCACACTAAACTACGACCCCGCAATTGACCGAAAACAAACCAGTCTCTTAAGTAAACCTTATGTCCCAAACTAATTTCATTATGGGACCGATTCTTTACATTAGAAGATTCATGAACTTGCAAGCACACAAATCAGGGGTCTATTTTTTCCTAATGCCTCAGTGGTCAATCCTCTCAGCTGGCCCTCGCTCTCAGCTGGCCCTCGCTCTCAGCTGGCCCTCGCTCTCAGCTGGCCCTCCCTCTCAGCTGGCCCTCTCTCCCTGGTGGTCCCAGACTTTCAGCTGATTCCGTCCCTACTTCCTAGCATGTATTGCCTCACTTTCCACCCTCACAGTTAGTTTTATCTCCACCTCAGCCTCGTCTACCACAGATCATCACCCAGTCAGTACCATTCCCAACTAGATTCACCCCACACCTAGTACCATCCCCACCTTGTATCATTTTCTAGCCAGTACCAACTAGTACCAACCCCACATTATACCAATCCCCAGTTAGTACCACTTCCACCTCGCACAATTCTGCAGATGGTACCATTCCCACCTAGTGCCTTCCCCACCTAGTACCAACCTCACCTAGTACCATGTTCACCTTATACCATCCTCACCAAGTAGCATTCCCACCCAGTACCATCCTCACCTAGTATCATGCTCACCTAATACCATACCCACCTAGTACCATTCTCATCTAGTACTATTCACACCTAGTACCCTAGTACCATCCTCCGGAGTACCATTCCCACCTAGTACCATCCTCACCAAGTACCATTCCTGCTTAGTACCATTCCCACTTAGTATCATCCGCACTGAGTACCATTCCCACCTACTACCATCCTCTAGAGTAGTACCATCCTCCCGAGTACCATTCCCACCTAGTACTATACCCACCTAGTACCAGCCTACCTAGTAACATCCCCGCCGAGCCCCATCCCGGGTGCCTCTTACCTTGAACTGAGCCCGAGCGTCGGCCACGGCCTTCTCGATGAACTCGTCGGAGATCCTGCGTGACGGGTGCTCGTTGAACACGGAGTTCATGAGCGCAATCTTGGCGGCGCTGCGTCTGGCTTCGGCCTTGGTCGGGCAGTTCTGGAAAAAGCCGGAAAACTCGGGTCAGACTCAACACATAGTAAAAATAGTAAATAGTAAAGAGTGGGAAATGATCGAACAAAACAGTCAGGATGAGACGGGAAACCATTAAAAATCTGTGGAGTTTCGAGGAAGGCTCTTTAGGGGGAAAGCACAAGAAGGGATACTCCCTTGCAGGGCTGCGACGCCTTGAGGTTCTTTCATATGGGGGTCGTGTCATTAATTTCTCCTATTCTTAAGATTCTTTTTACTTCTATTTGATTTACATTATTTACTTCATGAAATATGACTGATTAAAGCAAGCAACACTGACTATATGGAATGTTAATAGTGTGAGAAATATTATTTAGTTTGTGATTAAAGTAATTGTCTGAATAAGGAAGTACTGTAGCTGAACATTTACTGAAATAATGGCCACATACCAAGCCAAGATAATTGCGCGTATGTGCAAAACGAGAGGGAAGATGTGATAGCTCTTAAACTTCTTAATTGCCTTGGGATTAAAAGAATAATTACCATTAAAGGACCAGCCATTATTTGCCACACCAAACCACCCGCATCATGCCATTGCTAATGTCCTCCCCGAATGCCCCATCGCCATTATACCCTATCAGAGCCCTCCCTTTACGAAGGCTCGAGGAAGGCCAATTATCAATCCCGGCCCTCGACCCTCCCCTCCGCGCTCGGCCCTCCCTCCGCCACCTGAGCGCGGCCCTCCACGGCGCTCCCCCGCACGACCCACCTGGAAGGAGCCGAAGCAGGACCCCCCGGGGAGGGTGACGTAACACACGTAGGGCGGGGAAGATGAAGGCACGGACTCGTAGATGACCAGGGCGCCGTTCTTCAGCTCCGCCCCGCGCTGGGCTTTCATCTGCCAGAACTCCTGCAGCGCCTCCACCACGTTCACTGCAACACAGGTTTGAGCATTAATGGGATTCCGGTCGTTTTGGCTTGGGAGAGTTGGGGAGGAGGAGGGGGAGGGGATGGGGGATGGAAGGCACAAGCGGAGGGGAAGAGGGGGTGGAAAAGATAGGAACAGAAAATGGAGAGGGAGGGAGGGAGAGGGAGGAGAGAGGGAGAGGAGAGGGAGAGGGAGAGGAGAAG
>NW_020869849.1:616968-631968 GCF_003789085.1 Penaeus vannamei
TTTGTTTGTTTCTAGACAGACAGACAGACAGACAGGTTATTCAACTATTTAGCTTTGTTTGTTTTTAGACAGACAGACAGACAGACAGGTTATTCAACTAATTAGCTTTGTTTGATTGTTTGTTTTTAGACAGACAGACAGACAGACAGGTTATTCAACTAATTAGCTTTGTTTGATTGTTTTTAGACAGACAGACAGACAGGTTATTCAACTAATTCGCTTTGTTTGTTTGTTTGGTTTTAGACAGACAGACAGACAGGTTATTCAACTAATTTGCTTTGTTTGTTTGTTTGGTTTTAGACAGACAGACAGACAGGTTATTCAACTAATTCGCTTTGTTTGTTTGTTTGTTTTTAGACAGACAGACAGACAGGTTATTCAACTAATTAGCTTTTTTGTTTGTTTGTTTTAGACAGACAGACACAGACAGGTTATTCAACTAATTAGCTTTTTGTTTGTTTGTTTTTGAAGACAGGTTATTCAACTAATTAGCTTTGTTTGTTGTTTTTTAGACAGACAGACAGACAGGTTATTCAACTAATTAGCTTTGTTTGTTTGTTTGTTTTCAGACAGACAGACAGACAGGTTATTCAACTAATTAGCTTTGTTTGTTTGTTTGTTTTTAGACAGACAGACAGACAGGTTATTCAACTAATTCGCTTTGTTTGTTTGTTTTTAGACTTATTCAACTAATTCGCTTTGTTTGTTTGTTTTTAGACAGACAGACAGACAGGTTATTCAACTAATTCGCTTTGTTTGTTTGTTTGTTTTTAGACAGACAGACAGACAGGTTATTCAACTAATTCGCTTTGTTTGTTTGTTTAGTTATTCAACTTTGTTTTTTAGACAGACAGACAGACAGGTTATTCAACTAATTCGCTTTGTTTGTTTTTAGACAGACAGACAGACAGACAGACAGACAGACAGACAGGTTATTCAACTAATTAGCTTTGTTTGTTTGTTTTTAGACAGACAGACAGACAGGTTATTCAACTAATTCGCTTTGTTTGTTTGTTTGTTTTTAGACAGACAGACAGACAGGTTATTCAACTAATTAGCTTTGTTTATTTGTTTTTATTTTTGTTTTCTGGGGATCTATTCAATAACTATTTATCTTTGTTTTTTTCGTGTCTTGTTTTCTTTTCCTTTTTTTTAATTGTTTTCAAACTGAGGATCTATTTCTATTTCTAATACTCTTACTACTATCCTGAGTTCAGTCGAGTTAGTGATATTTAGGAACTTAGAAAGGTTAGGTTTCTATTCAATTATTTACAAAATCTTTATTTGTCTTTCTTTGTCGTCGAGTCTGTGTTTCTGTTTTAATCATGGCTGTTAAATTCACATATATTGATAATGATGACAGTGGGTTTCTATTGAATTATTTACAAAATCTTTATTTGTCTTTGTTGTAGAGTCTTTAGAGTCTGTTTCTGTTTTAATCATGGCTGTTAAATTATCATATATTGATAGTGATAACAGTGATATTATCATAATGACAATAATATCTGGAATATCGTTAGTAACTCTAGCAATGCCAGATATAATGTTCTAACTACAATAAATGTAAAAAATATATATTAATAAAGAATTATGATATCAAACATATAATAAAAGAAACACTAATAAAAATGAAAAGAATGAATTAACTTAGCCCCAAAAATTCAAAAACATTGAGAGATGAAATCCCGGTCCAAGTCTTTAGAAAATACTACTGAATTCTGACAAACTAAACATTCTACACTAATGCGTGTATCTCAGCATTTCCTTTCGTGTAAATTCCAGTCGTAGGTGCTGCGAACACTTTTTTTTTTTCCTTTTTCGGACTTTTTTTTCGAACTAATTATTTTTGTTTTCTTTTTTTTCGAACATTTTCCCCTTTTTTTCTTTTCTTTTTTTCTATTTATTTTTTTTTTCGAACATTTTTATTTTTTCCCCTTTTTTCAAACATTTTTTTCCCCTTTTGTTTCTTTTTTTTCGATCCTTTTAATTTTTATTTCCCCTCCCCCCCCCCCTTTTTATTTTCCTTTTTTTTTTATCTTTCTCTGACAAGTTTCAGGCTTAAAGTCGTGATGCTTTCACGGAGATGTTCCTCCGACGGAGATCAACAGCTTCCTACTTCCTCTATACGTGGGGTTTAAAAGCTGTACCCTGGAACTGCTTGTATTTCCTGCTGTGGGGTTGGTGGGTTTGGTTGGTGGGTTTGGTAGGGTTTGGTTGGTTGGTTGGGGTGGTTTGGTAGGGTTGGTTGGGTTGATTGGGTTGAAATGGTTGGTGGGTTGGGATGTTGGCAGGGGTGGTGGGTTTGGTTTGGTTTGGTATGGGTTGGTTGGGTTTGGTAGGGTTGGTATGGGTTGGGGGTTGGTTTGTTGACAGGGTTGGTGGGTTGGTAAGCTGGTAGAGTTAGGTGGGTTGGTTGGTATGTTGGCAGGGGTGTGGGTTTGGTAGGGTTGGTGGGTTTGGTAGGGTTGGTATGGGTTGGTGGGTTGGGGTGTTGGCAAGGGTGGTGGGTTTGGTAGGGTTGGTGGGTTTGGTAGGGTTTCGTGGGTTGGTTGGTATGTTGGGATGGTTGGTGGGTTGGTATTTTAGCAGGGTTAGTGGGTTTTGGTATAGTTGGTGGGTTTGATAGAGTTTCGTGGCTTGGTTGGTATGTTGGTAGGGTTGGTAGAGTTTAGCGGGTTGGTATGTTGGTATGGTTGGTGGGTTGACTGGGTTGGTATGTTAGCAGGGTAGGTGGGTTGATGAGAGGGTAGGGTTCAGGGTTTGGTAAGGTGGTGGGTTGGTTGGTAGGGTTGCAGTGGAAGGGGGAAGTGAGAAAGAGGTAAAGGAGATGGGATTTTCGAAGGGAAGAAGGGGAAGAGAGAGGAGTTGGGGTAGGTGGTGTTGAGGAGGAGAAATTGGGTTGAGGAAGGCAAAGGGAAGGAGACGGAAATAATTAGAAATAATTAGGAAAGTAATTAACAAATGCAAAGAAGGATTACGCCTTTATGCAAATAATACACACCTTTATTCACCCCCACCCCCCACCCCCCCAAAAAATATATATATATCTATGCCTCTACACCTACACATCATCCACAACCATCTAATCCTTACAATACCCCCGCCCCCCTTCCCTCCCCCCGTCCCTCCTCCCTTAATAAAAAATATATAAAAAAATACAACAAAACCACAAGCAAAAGCATAGATGCCGACGATCCCTTCCCTCCCGACGTCTAAGAACCCCAAGCAAGTCTCACGTGACATAACTCCACGTCTCACTCCCCTCGCAGGAATCTCAGGCGACCATATATAACCGTACACTCTCGTTCCGGAGTCAGTGTATCGTGGGTTTGAGACGGGGGAGGTACGCTGCCGTCGCGGTCTAAAGGGGGGGGGCATATTTTGGATTCCCTGAGGTGGTCGGCGATAAGATGTGACCTTCGTGGGTTGGGGGTGACCTTATCTGTACGGTTGGGGAGGAGGACGTTAAAGGGTAGGAGGAATGAGGGGAAGGTAGGAAGAGGAGGTGTGGGAAGGAAGGGGAAGGGGGAGAAGTAGAAGGAAGTGTTGGAGGTAGGTGGGATAAGGAGAGGTAGGGAGAGGGTACAGGACACCATAGGAAGAGAGGGGGGAAGAGGATGCTTGGGATAGACAAAAGAATAGGGGAAGGAGGGATAGACTAGGATGGGTAGTAGGGATAGGGAGGGGAAAAGTGGGGAATAGGACGCCGGGGAATCGTGACAGAACACATTTAGGGAAGAAGAGTGTGAAAATAAAAGAAATAGAACAGCGGATAGAGCAGGGAGAATAGAGAGAATAGGAGGAATTGGACACCAGAAACCATTCAAGAGCGGTTGGTAGATAGAGGGATAGCTGAAGACGTATGAACCGAGTTGATAGAGAATAGGACACCCAAGAATTTGCAAAGACATGTGTGGGAAGAAAAGGGGATAGGGAGAAAAAGGAGAGGAGAGGAGAGGGATAGGGATCCAAACTCCACAAATCAAGGGCTCGAACAGAGACTAGATAGCAAGGAAAAGGGGAATAGAAGATACAGATAGACGGACACCTTAATGAAGAAGGGAGGGGAGTGTGGATAGATGGAGGGAGGGGTATTGGGTAAGGAAGAGTGGATAGAATCAAGGGAAGGGCAGAGGAAAGGATGGAGATGCAGGGGAAGCAAGAAATGGATAGATGGGGGGGGGTGGAAGACCGCTCCATGAGGGTGGTAGAAGGGGATAGATTCAAGTTGCAACTGGAATAGAGCATAGAGAAGCTAGTGGAGGTAGGATATAGGATAGACAGCAAATGTTTAAATATTAAGGTAATAGGAGGAGAATAGGACACAAGACTCCACAGAAGGATAGACAGACAGAGTGTGGTTAAAGAATAGGAGGAGAATAGGACACAAGACTCCACAGAAGGATAGACAGACAGACTATGGTTAAAGAATAGGAGGAGAATAGGACACAAGACAGAAGATAGACAGACAGACAAAACACAAGACTCCACAGAAGGATAGACAGACAGAGTGTAGTTAAAGAATAGGAGGAGAATAGGACACAAGACTTTAACGAAGAAGGAAATATGGCAGAGGAAAGATCCAGTGATAGGGAGCGAGGTCGAGGTACAGGGGGGGTGGGGGGAGGGGGTAAAGGACGGATTTAGGAGAAGGGGAAGGGGAAGGGGATGGTGGGGGGAGGGGGGGAAGCGGGATGGTGGGGGAAGCGGGATTGTGGGGGAGGGGGGAGGGGTAGAGGGGGATTTAGAAGGGGAAGGGGAAGGGGAAGGGATGGTGGGGGGAAGCGGATGGTGGGGGAGGGGGGAGTTAGGAGAAGGGGTAGGGGAAGGTGGGGGGAAGCGGATGGTGGGGGGTAGGGGAGGGGGGATTTAGGAGAAGGGGATGGTGTGGGTGGGGGAGGGGGGAGGGTGGATTTAGGAGAAGGGAAGGGGATGGTGGGGTGGGGAGGGGAAGGGGGAGGAAAGTATTCGTATTTTCTCCTCTGGCTTAGGACCCTCGTTTTATGACAGGAGGTCTCGTTTTTTTTTTTTTTTTTTTTTTTCCTCCGCTTTTCTCCCTTCTCTTCTTTATCTCGTGTCTTTTTTATGTTGTTTATTAATCCTTTGTTTTTGTTTTTTATTTTAATCTTCTCTTCTTTTTTTATGTTTTTTTTTCTTATCTTCATCGTAAACATCATCTCCCTCGTTTCCTTTTCTTCCTCATTTTTTATCAATTACTCTCTCCTCCTCTTCCTTCTCTTTATTTTTTTTTCCTATTTCTTAACCACCAAATACAAAATTTTTTATATGCTTTTGAGTTAAAATCAATATCATCCTCATAATCATCATCATTATCATTATCATTATCATCATCATCATTCTTCTCTTCCTCCTCATTATTATATCATCATCCTACTTTCTCCTCCTCATCATCATCATCTTCATCATCATCATCATCATCATCATTATCATATCATCATCATCATTATCCTCCTCCTCCTCATCATCATCATCATCATCATCATTATGATCATCATCATCACCATCACTATCATTATCATCATCATCATTACCCTCCTGCTCATCATCATCATCCAATTTTACTTCACCACTTTCATTCCTTTCAACCAAACCTCAAACCTCAACAGTTAAACCTCGAGCAGCCCCAACTTCCCGTTTTCTGTCCATATGACTTAGGGGGAACTAAAGTGGCCATTATGAGGAAGGGAAAAAAATACATATTTGTGTTGGAAAGCCTTAGACGTGGAATTCAGCGAGTGTTGCACTCAAATGCAGCTGCAACAAAGTGGAGGATTTGTCGTTTGTTGGTTTGTCTGTTTCTTTGGTGAACTTTTGAGTTAGTTTGTGGGGTGTGGGATTACTCTCAGTTGAATGCAGGGAAATAATAGTCGTTTTTTTTTAAATTTTATGATGCCCTGCTCGCCAACTCGGAATGGCAGTGAAAGCAAAAGTGGTTGTCAAAATAATTATATATAAATAACAATCGTAAATCCACACACACGTACACACGCAAACGCACACACACACACACACACACACACACACACACACACACACACACACACACACACACATACACATACACACATACATATACATGTATATCTATATATGCAAACATATATTTTTTTTCTTAACTTATTTATATGCATGTGTGTGTTTGTGCGTGTGTGTGTGTGTGTGTGTGTGTGTGTGAGTTAGTGAGTGAGTGAGTGAGTGAGTGAGTGAGTGAGTGAGTGTGTGTGTGTGTGTGTGTATGTATGTATAGGCATTTCCCATTTTCTTACAAAAGTGCCCTAATTCTAACAAAGAATGTTACACCAAACCAATTCCTTAGAAACATCCTCTGACTAATAACTCTTTCATTACTTAAATGAACTCTCATAAAGGAAGAAATAACGTTAATAAATGACACGATGGAGTGAACGCTATTCACTAGAAAAATTATCACGAAATTGCAACAAAACGTACAGGAAAGATTTTAAAAATTAATAATAAATAAAAAAGAGAGATATGTAATCATTACTATCACTATCATTATTTATTTCATTATTATGATTATTACAATCATTGTTATCATTATTATGATCATTATAATCATTGTTATCATTATTATGATCATTATAATCATTGTTATCATTATATTTATTAATTACTATTATTATCATTATCCTCATCATTACAATTACTATTCCTGTTATTATTATTACCAATATCATGATTATTATTAGCAGCAATGGCACAATCATTATCAACTCTACCCTTATTATCAATATTACAATTTCTTTCCTTGCGATTATAACGGTTGTGTTAATCAATGAAATTATAGTAATTATGATGAAAAACACTAACAGCCACAATAAAATTCACTCGTGATTAAACCATGAAATTATCGGCCGAATCAGCAGCGGCGAATACTTTGTGGAAATAAAATGTTAAACGACTTAAAACGTTTACGATTTATCAATAAAAAATGCCTCTTGTAAATGAAAATAAATAATAATAAATGTTATGTTAGAAATCGAAGCGTTAATATTATACTTTGGAAGTATAAATATGTCGTATAGGTTGATATATTTGATATCAAAAGCCCAATGGGAAAAATGTCAATGAAAATTAACTTTATACCGCGGTTTTCTTAGTGATATATGGCCCAAAGTATAACATATTCCTCACATTGTAAAAAAGTCTTTATACTTCATTCTCCATAAGACAAAGCATATTTAAAAAATAGTTCTTTATTGGTTCAGACAAATTTAAGCGTTTTATAATTGAAATCATTGTATCTTTTGTAATCTCTGAACATTATTGTTGTGTTGCTAAAAATGGTCATATTATCATTAAAAATCTATCCATTGTAGCATTAAAAGTTGAAGCAACAACCTCCACATGCTAACGTTTTAACAACCTACATTTACAAAGCTAATAGCAATCACCATATGTTGATGTATTAACAACCAACATATGTTAATACAATAGCAGCATCCATATGTTCAAGTAATAACAACATATAAATGTCAAAGCAATAACAAACACCATATATTCATGTATTTACAACCTCTAAAGCTTGAATCCATAACAACCTTAACATGTTATACCAATAAATAACACTATATATCGCTTACGTAACAAATTTAATGGATTGAAGTAATAAAAACCGTCATAACAATTGGCTCTCTGTGCAAAAATAATTATTTTATCTTAACACACAATACCTACATCTACTCTAGCATGGACAATGATCAAACTGGTGATTATGGATTTAAGAAAACCAATCTCGATTTTAACTCATGGTCCGAAAGTCTCGAGATCTCATAAGCAATTTGATAAGCTGTGTTTGAAAAATATTTTGAATAGGTTCCATTACTTTAGATAATGGATATTGGCAATTCATATTGTGTTTTATATCTACTGCCATCTTGATTTAATTTCCATTGTGATAGTCATGGCTAGATTGAAGTAATTGAAGTTAGCTTGTTATTTTTCGTATTTGTAGTAGTATGGTTATCAATTTTACCCCTATAATAATCAATGTTTCTTTATTATTCATTGTTATTACTATATTACTTTATTATTGTCATTATCATTATTATTATTATTATTATTATTATCATTATCATTATCATTATCATTATTATTATTATTATTATTATTATTATTATTATTATTATTATTATTATTATTATTATTATTATTATTATTATTATCATTATCATCATCATCATCATCATCAATTTTGCTGTTGTTTTTATTTTTTATTGTCTTTATTAATGTTATTATAATTTTCATTATTAGTATTAGAAAAAAGTATTATATTATAGTTATTGTTATTATTAATACTATATAGAATATTAGTATATTATTGTTATTATTATATTATTACTATTATTTTCAATTATATTTATTATTTTATTGTTATTATTATTGTTGTTATTATTGTTTTTATTGTTATTATTATTATTATTATTATTTCTTATTATTATTATTATTATTATTATATTATATTATTGTTGTTATAATTATTACTAGCATTAGTATTAGTAGTAGTTTAGTTCATTATTATCATTATCATTTTTTTCTTCCTTACAATACATATTTTTTATTCATATTCTTATTCTTTTTATTTCATAATTATGAAATATAATTATCCGTATATCATTATTATTTTTATCATTACTTTCATCAGTTCCCCATTTTTAGTATCATTATTATCATCATAATCATTATTGTTATTTGTTGTTATTGATATTTTGTTACTGCTGCAATTGTTATTGTTTTTGCTGTTATTTCGTTGTATTTATGATTATCTTTATAATTATTATCCCTATCATTACTATAAACATTATTATCACTGGCATTCCATTATCATAACTACAAAAACGAAATTCACACACACACACACACACACACACACACACAACACACACACACACACACACACACACACACACACACACACACACACACACACACACACACACACACACACACACACACACACCACACACACACACACACACACATATACATACACAAATAAACACACATACTACATGTTCAGTAGCAGAGAAATGTTCTCTTTTTTAACATGATTAACACCCTACCTCAAATTATCATTTTCTGTTATCAGCTGATTAAACCGACGAATATTAAAAAAGAAAAAAGTAAATAAAGTTGGTAATAAACAAGCGTGTTTTGAGCGTCATTTTTTATATATATTTTTTTATAAATCTAATGGCGGATAAACGTGATAAGCCAAAAATTAAATTAATTGCGGCCGTTGCACGAAATTACCTCTAATGACAGTCGATATTTTATCTTTATTTTTGTTTCGGTCGACTTCTCATTTTTATTCTCTTTTTTTTGCGATGGGAAATAATTAGTAGAATAATTAGTGTAATTATCTAGAGGATTGGGTGCATTTCTAGACACGGCAAGTCTTATGTGATGGTGTCTTATACGTAGGCAATATAATGGTTTATCGGTGTGGTGTTCCTAATGTCTGGGGTGTTTATTGTTTGTTACGAGAGAGAGAGAGGGAGAGAGAGAGAGAGAGTGAGGGAGGAGGGAGGGAGGGAGGGAGGGAGAGAGAGAGAGAGAGAGAGAGAGAGAGAGAGAGAGAGAGAGAGAGAGAGAGAGAGAGAGAGAGAGAGAGAGAGAGAGAGGAGATGAGGGAGGGAGGGGAGGGATAGAGAGAGAGAGTGAGTGAGGAGAGGGAGAGAGAAGAGGAGAAGAGATGAGGAGAGAGAGAGAGAGAGAGAGAGAGAGAGAGAGAGAGAGAGAGAGAGAGAGAGAGAGAGAGAGAGAGAGAGAGAGAGAGAGAGAGAGAGTGAGTGAGTGAGTGAGGGAGGGAGGGAGGGAAGAGGAGAGAGAGAGAGAGAGAAGAGAGAGAGAGAGAGAGAGAGAGAGAAGAGAGAGAAGAGAGAGAGAGAGAGAGAGAGAGAGAGGAGAGAGAGGGGAGAGAGAGGGAGGGAGAGAGAGAGAGAGAGAGAGAGAGAGAGAGAGAGAAATGGTTTAGTGTGGTGTTCCTAATGTCTGGGTGTTTATTGTTTGTTAGAGAGAGAGAGAGAGGGAGAGAAGAGAGAAGAGAGTGAGGGAGTGAGGGAGGGAGGGAGGAGGATAGAGAAGAGAGAGAGGAAGAGAGAGAGAGAGAGAGAGAGAAGAGAGAGAGAGAGAGAGAGAGAGAGAGAGAGAAGAGAGAGGAGAGAGAGAGAGAAGGGAGAGAGAGGGAGAGAGGAGAGAGAGGAGAGGAGACGAGGGAGGGAGAGAGAGAGAGAAGAGAGAGAGAGAGAGAGAGAGGAGAGAGGGAGAGAGAGAGAGAGAGAAGAGAGAGAGGAGAGAGAGAAGGGAGGAGAGAGAGAGAGAGAGAGGAGAAGAGAGAGAGAGAGTGAGGAGGGGAGAGGGGGAGGGAGGGAGAGATAGGGAGAGAGAGAGAGAGAGAGAGGAGTGAGTGAGGGAGGGAGAGGGGAGAGGACGAGGAGAGAGAGAGAGAGAGAGAGTGAGAGAGAGAGAGAGAGAGACGAGAAGAGAGAGAGAGAGAGAGAGAGAGAGAGAGGAGAGAGGAGAGAGAGTGAAGTGAGGGAGGGAGGGAGGGGGGAGAAGGAGGGACAGAGGAGGGGAGGGAAGAAGAGAGAAGAGAGAGAGGAGAGAGCAGGAGAGAAGAGAGAACAGAGAGAGAGAGGAGGAGAGAGAGAGAGAGAGAAGAGAGTGAGGATGTGAGGGAGGGAGGGAGGGACAGAGAGAGAGAGGGAGAGAGAACGGAGAGAGAGAGAGAGAGAAAGGTGGAGGAGAGCAGAAGGGAGGGGAAGGAGAGGGAAGGAATGGAAGGAGAAAGAAGGGAGGGAGAAAAAGAGAGAGAGAGAGAAGAGGTGATGGGGGAGAGAAGGAGGGATGGAGGCGAGTTAAAGAAAGAAGAAGAGAGAGAGAGAGAGAGGAGAGGAGAGAGAGAGAGATAGATAGAGATAGAGAGAGGAGAGAGAGAGAGAGAGGAGAGAGAGAGAGAGAGAGGAGAGAGAGAGAGAGAGAGAGAGAGAGAGAGAGAGAGAGAGACAAAGACACAAATAGAGAAGACATAATAATGGGTAGATGGAGAAAACAGACAGACACTACAGACACACACACACACATACACACACAAACAACAAACAAACACACACACACCACACACACACAACAGACAAGACAGACAGATGGACACACACACAAAAGCAAGACTGAAAATGGATTTTACACAAAGCGAATTCTCTGAAGGGTAAGTAACAAGCGCTTGGACGAAAGCCAAAAAAAAAAAAAAAAACTTGCTCTTCCCAGAAATTGGTTTAATATTATTTGCATCTGATCTTCGGTCAAATTGCAAATGCAGACAAGAAACCCATTGCAATCAATGATATCGCCAGCGTTCTGAATAGATAGTGGCGATAATCTTCAGCTGTTTGGGATCTGTCGTGTTAAGGGGAAGGATGGAGGCAATACGTAAAGAGCGGGAAGAAGGAGGGAAGGAAGAGGGGAGGAGGGAAGGAGGGGATAACTGGTGGAGGAGGAGATGGATAACTGGTGGAGAGGAGAGAGGGAGAGGGGGGAGGGAGGGGATAAACGTGGGAGAAGACAGGGAAAGGGGGAGGGGAGGAAGGGGAAGAGGGGAAGGGAGGGATAACTGGTGGGGAGGAGAGAGGGGAAAGGGGAGGGAGGAAGGGAGGAGGGGAGTGAAGAGGATAGCTGGTGGGAGGAGAGAGGGAGAGGGGGAGGGGAGGAAGAAGGGAAAGAGGGGAAGGAGAGGGGAAGGGGGAGGAAGAGGGGAAGAGGGAAGGGAGAGGATAACTGGTGGGGGAGAGAGGGGAAAGGGAGGGAGGAGGGAGGAGGGGAAGGGAGAGGATAACTGGTGGAGAGGGGAAAGGGGAGGGGAGGAAGGGGAAGAGGGAAGGGAGAGGATAATTGGTGGGGAGGAGAGAGGGGAGAGGGGGAGAGGAGGAAGAAGGAAGAGGGGAAGGGAGGGGATAACTGGTGGGAGGAGAGGGGAAAAGGGGAGGGGAGAAGGGGAAGAGGGGAAGGGAGAGGATAACTGGTGGAGAGGAGAGAGGGGAGAGGGGAAGGGGGAGGGGAGGAAGGGGGAGGAGGGGAAGGGAGGGGATTAAACTGGTGGGGAGGAGAGAGGGGAGAGGGGAGGGGAGAAGAAGGGAAAGAGGGGAAGGGGGAGGAAGGGGAAAGGGGAAGGGAGAGGATAAACTGGGTGGGGAGAGAAGAGGGGAAATTGGGGGGGGAGGAAGGGGGAGAGGGGAGGGAGAGGAAACGGGGAGAGGGGATAGAGGGGAGAGGAGGGGAAGAGGGAAGGGAGAGGATAATTGGTGGGGAGGAGAGGGGAGAGGGGGGAGGCAGGAAGAAGGGAAGAGGGGAAGGGAGTAATTGGTGGGGAGGATAATGTGGATGGTGGAGAGGAGAGAGGGAGAGGGGAGAGGGGGGAGGGGAGGAGAGGGAGGAGGGGAAGGGAGGGGATAACTGGGAGGGAGGAGAGAGGGAAGGGAGAGGAAGGGAGAGAGTGTACGGGGGAGACGGATCAATTGGATAGAAAATAGGTTGATAGATAGATAGAGAGATTAAAAGGTAGGTAGATAAATATACAGGTAGATAGATAATTTGATGTCGAATTAATAGATAGGTAGAAAGATGGACAGCCATGAGAGAGAGAGAGAGAGAGAGAGAGAGAGAGAGAGAGAGAGAGAGAGAGAGAGAGAGAGAGAGAGAGAAGAGAGAGAGAGAGAGAGAGAGAGAGAGAGAGACAGACAGACAGACAGACAGACAGACAAATACTTAGACTATGAGAAAGACAAAGAAAGAGACAGAGAATAATAATAATAATAAGAAGAAAACAGAAGCAGAAAGACAGGAGAGGAACAAACCAGAGAATGAAAAAAAGGTAAAAAAAAAAAAAAACAGATGAACTTATAAATCGATGGAGCAAAGAGGAAAAAGATTACAAACCAACCACTCAGTTTTTCGAAATACTTTGACCTTCATTAAAAAAAAAAAAAAAAAAAAAAAGCAACACACGTGGCATTAAAACCCTTTAATATCTCTTCATGATTTCCAAAAATATTTTCCTTTTCTGTTACTGAAAATGGAAAGTTGATTTTTTTTTTTTTTTTGTAGTTATTACGGAAATTATAATTTAGATAATGTTTATCCGTTTAGGAATTATCATTATTTTAGTTGTTATCATTAACTGTCATTATCATCATCATAATCATCATTTTCATTATTACCACCATTGCATTATTATCATTGTTGTTGTTATCAACATCATTATTATTACAAATATCATTACCATTGTAATCACCATTATTATCATTATGATTATCATTATTATTATTGTGATTATTATCATTATTATCATTATCATTATTGTTATTATCGCTATTATTATCATTATCATCATTTATCTATTATCATTATTTTGTTGTTGTTGTTGTTGTTATTATTATTATTATTATTATCATTATTATTATTATTATTATTATTATTATTATTATTATTATTATTGTTATTGTTATTATTATTATCATTATTATTATTATTATTATTATTATTATCATTATTGTTACTTTTGTTATTATCATGATTGTTATTTCTAATATTACCACCATTGTTATTATCATCATCATTATCATGTTTATTTTTATTATAATTAGTATTGCTATTATTATTATTATCATTATTATCACTATTATCATCATCATTATCATTACTACCTTTTTATCATCTCTATCATTATCATTTTTATTATTGTTTTCACTATTACTACTACTACTATCATTATTGTTATCATAATAGGTATTACCATTATATTATTACGATTATTACCATTATCAATATCATCACTATTATTACTATTATCGTAATCACGATTATCATCATCATCATAATAATAATAATAAAAATACTTGGCATCTAAGAATATTCACTTGTTTAAAACTATATAGATTTGATGTTCAGTAATTACCAAATCATTTCTGATATAACTAGTAAGGGAGTAATGTTTGATGGTTTGATTAATGTTCACAGTTTAATTTTTAAAATATCTAGATATTTATGGTATATGTAACTTCTTATGAAATGTTTAAATATTAAAGAAATTAATAAATGTTCAAGAAACACCAATTTTCTTGAAGGATACTATAAATTAAAATGTTTTTGAGGTATAACAACGTCCAGGGAACCGGTTTCCATGGTAACCGGTTCATTATTAATTATCATTTATAAACTATTAGCTATCTATTAACTATTTATATTAACTATCATTTATAAAGACTGTAAATGGTAGGAATTCTTATTAACTTATTTAATTCTTATTAAATCTATTAATATTAACTATCATTTAAAAAAAAAAAACTATAAATGATATGAATTCTTGTTAACTTATTTAATTCTTATTTAATACTTATCAAAACTATTAATATCAACTATCATTAAAAAAAAAAACTATAAATGATAGGAATTCTTTCGTATTTACATTACTCTCTTTTTCTGAATCTTATATATAAAAAAAATCTTTGCTATCTCCGGATATAATAAAATAACGATTTATTTTCAGGTTCTATATACTAGTCGTAGCCGCAGGAGAATTTAACCAGGCCGTAATAAAATAAATAAATAAATAAATAAAAAAAAATAATAAATAAAAAGATAAATGCCTATTGTTTTTGCCTACTGAAATTACTTAGAGAAAATACACACTATGAAGTTGAAATGAAACGAGTAAGCCACTGATATTTACTGAAGAAATACTCACATGAAAGGAATGCATTGAAGCAGAAGAAATTAAAAGAAAGGAGATAAACAACCGAGTAAATAACGGCAATAAAGGAAAGGAAACAATAAACAGTAAACAAAGTGAAACGAAAAACAAAGACAACAACAAGAAGACTTAGATAACCCAAACGAATAGAATATTAAACAAACAAACTTAAATTGTTAATGAAACGAAATCACAATTTAACTCAGATAATA
>NW_020869849.1:649468-651968 GCF_003789085.1 Penaeus vannamei
GCCGTTTGACATGGCGCAAACAATCTCACAGCAGTTCTGTAATTCGGTCGTCTTCAGAAATTAAATGATATCCTTGCACGCGAAGTAATTAATTTCTATTTTGCCGTTGTGATATTTACGAGGTTGGGATCTTCTGCATGTGGGGGTATTTTAGTGTATTTGTTTGTTTGTTGTTATCATTGTTATTGTAATTGATGTTGTTAATATGGTTTTTATCATGATTATAATCATTATTTTTATTAGTTTTTTATTATTATTGAAATTGATGTTGTTGTTATTATTGTTTTTATTATTATCATAATCATTATTATTATTGCTGTTTCTTATTATTACTGTTGTTATTAGTAGTAGTACTATTGCTACTATTTTTATTATCATAATCATTATTATCATTATCCTAACTAACTACATTAATCAATTGATTATCAATATAATCATTAATATTATTTATTCATTGTTTACTATTATCATTGTTATCATTATTATCATATTATTATTATCATTACGAATCATATCATCATCCTTATCAACATTATCATTGTTATTGCTATTACGACGACTGCTAATACTAGTACAAAAACTAATATTACATTTTTACTTTTTATACAAGGGATGGTGTACTGCACATGAAAATAATTGCAAAGATGATGGCAACACTTGTAAGGACAGGAAAAAAATTAAAATTGCATTTTTATCTTTCTTCATTAACACACTTGGTACTTTTGGGTTTACGAGAGAATTTTCCTTCAAGAAAAGATACGGAATTCAAAAGTTGCGTGTAAATTATCATTCTTGAGAATTTCATCTATTCATTTATTTATCTATTCATTCGCAAAAAAAGAAGCAGACAAAGACACAGTTTTTTTTTTCTTTTTTTTTCTTTTTTAATTTCTCGTAGACTGATGCCCCCCCCCCCCTAAAAAATACATACGACTCACACATTGTTATGGAAATTAATGGCGATTCGGGGGCAGTCTAAAAAAAGGGACGCCATTTTGGGTAGACTTTAAATATTCCTTCTCGTTTAAGGGAAACACCATTGCTTCGGCTCTTTAATTTAGGGGGGGTACGGAGAGAGGGAGAGGGGTAGGGGTCGTTATGGTGATTCCTACTCGCCTTTTGCTCTTCTTTTGTTTTCATTCTTTTTCTTCTATTGTGAGTTAGTCTTTGTCTCTTCCTTCTGCTCTTCTCTTTTTCTTTTTTCTTTTTATGTCTTTTTTTTTATTTTTTGTATCTGTTTCTGTTTCTCTGCCTGTTTCTCTCTCTGGCCCATTCTCTCTCTATCTATCTATCTTTCTTTCTCTCTCTCTCTATCTCTTCTCTCTCTCTCTTCTCTCTCTCTCTCTCTCTCTCTCTCTCTCTCTCTCTCTCTCTCTCTCTCTCTCTCTTCTCCTTCTCTCTCTCTCTCTCTCTCTCTCTCTCTTCTCTCTCTCTCTCTCTCTCTCTCTCTCTCTCTCTCTCTCTCTCCCTTCTCTCTCCTTCCTCTCTCTCCCTCCCTCTCTTTTTCTCTCTCTCTCTCTTCTTTCTCTCTCTCTCTCATTCTCACCCCCCCCTGAAATATAGTAAAAAAAAAAAAAAAAAACAACACCGCATAGAAATTGTAGCGAAGAAAATATTGTGAAGGAAACGCCAAGAAGCTCATCTGTGTTCATTGCAAAACGAGAAAGGAAAAAAAGAGAGAGAAAAAGAAAAAGAAAAAGAAAAAGAAAGAAAAAAATATATATTCCACATGGATGGAAGTCTGACTGTTGAGAATTCAGTGCTCTTTTCAGAAATCTTTCTCGCGAACACTTACACATACGGTCTTTTNTTATGATTTTATATGACAACAATTCTTTCCTAATCAAACGCGCCAGTGTCTGCTCTGTTTTATAACTCTCTTTATTTCGGGGCTAAATAACAATTCCAAAAAATAGTTATTACAAGTTGAATAGCAATCTCCCATCGCGAATGATCAATGTTGACCTTTCCATTTTTCTTCTGGAGGAGGACTTTCGTGTTTGCATTCGTGTCTGCGTGTGTGCTTACGCTTGGTGGAGAGTCTACGCAGCTTTATATGTATGGATGTGTGGACTTTTAGTGAATACATGCGTACGTATTCATACACACACACAACACACACACACCACACACACACCACACACACACACACACACACACACACACACACACACACACACACAACACACACAACGCACAGACACACACACCTCTCTTCTCTCTCTCTCTCTCTCTCTCCTCTCTCTCTCTCTAATCTATCTATATATATATATATATTATATATATATATATATTATTATATAATATAATATATATTATACCATATATATTATATATAATAATTGTGTTAATCTGTGTATGCTGGTGTATGTGTGTGTGTGTGTTCGTGTCATATATGTGTATATATATATATATATATATATATATATATATATTATTATATAATATATATATATATATATATATATATATATATGTATATATATATATATATATATAT
>NW_020869849.1:666968-669468 GCF_003789085.1 Penaeus vannamei
GATGACACCTACTAAATGTGGTCTTATCTTGTCACGTCTTTGATAATAATGATAATCATATTAGTACTGATAATGATAATGGTAATAATACTAATAATGATAACAATAATAACAATGATGATGATGATGATAGTAATGATGATAGGAATAAAATGATAATGATAATAGTAATAACAATAATGATAATGATAGCAATGATGATGATAATAGTAGTGATGATAGGAATAAAATGATAATGATAATAGTAATAACAATGATAATGATAATAATGATGATAATAGATAGAATATTTATAATGATAATGATAACAATAATAATGATAATAATAGAAATGATAAATGATAGATAGTGATAAAGTAATAATTTAATAACAAATAAGCACTTGTAATTTTGCAATATCTTTTATATTCTTATCTATTCATTGATTTATTTGTTATTGCTTTATCAAATAGATTAATATATCTAATCAATTTGTTTATTTTATTTCTTTATCTATCTACTAATTGCTGGATTGATCACTAATATCATTATTGTTATTTCCTTCATTCTTTGATTATTATTGTCATATTTAATTATCATGTTTATTATCATGTCTCTCTTTATTTAGTCACTGATTTAAAGATTATTTTGTCTATTTCTTTTTTATCATTATATATATATATATATATATATATATAATATATATATATATATATATATATATATATATTTTATTTCCGTCATATCTTCTTTCTTATCATGATATATATATATTTTTTTTTTCATTCATATCAAGTTTATAACACTATTCCGTGAATCACAAGAACGTAATTTAAAAGAAAGAAAGAAAAAAACTCTACGTATATAATAAATAAGTAAATGCATTCTTCAATAATCAAAACAATTTTTTTTTTCATAATTATCGTTCATATCCAGTTATATCACAATTACGTGAATCACAAGAATGTAATTTAACAGAAAGAAAGAAACAAAGAAAAAAACTCTACGTATATAATAAATAAGTAAATGCATTCTTCAATAATCAAAACAATTTTTTTTCATAATTATCGTTCATATCCAGTTTATATCACTGTTAGGTGAATCACAAGAACGTAATTTAAAAGAAAGAAAGAAAAACAAAGAAAAAAAACTCTACGTATGTTATAAATTCGTAAATACATTCTTCAATAACCATAGCTTATTTTTTTTTTTATTATTATCGTTCATATCCAGTTTATATCACTATTACGTGAATCACAAGAATGTAATTTAAAAGAATGAAAGAAAAAAAGAAAAAAAAGTAATTGAATTCTTTAATAATCAAACCTCAATTTCTTATTCATAATTATCGTTCATATCCAGTTTATATCACTATTACGTGAATCATATCCATGGTATGCCATGAAGAGTGTAGTTAAAAAGGAATAAAAAATCTACCCATGTTAAAAAAATAATTTGAAAACAGAAAAAAAAGAACTCTACCCATTAAAAAAAAAATGAAAAAAGAACTCTACCCATATTAAGAAATTATTTTTAAAAAAGCTCTACCCACGTTAAAAGATAATTAAGAATAATGGAAAAAAAAACATATCATAAACTCGTCAACGCATTCTTTTTAATTGAGAGAGAGAGAGAGAGAGAGAGAGAGAGAGAGAGAGAGAGAGAGAGAGAGAGAGAGAGAGAGGAGAGAGAGAGAGAGAAGAGAGAGAGAGAGAGAGAGAAGGGGGGTGGGGGGAGGGGAGGAGGAAGAGAGGGGGAGTAGATGGAGAAGGAGGGAGGGATGGAAAGCAGAAGGAGGAGAAAGAAAAAGGGATGATGAAAAGAGAGAGGAGAAGATGGAAGAGAAGAAGGAGGAGAAGAAAAAAAAAAAGGAAGAAGAGAAAGAGAGAAAAGAGAAGACGGCGGAGAAGGAAAAGGAGAAGAAGAAGAAGAAAAAGGTATCTCTAGTGACCTTATTTTTTCTCCATCCTATTTTATATATATTTTCTATATATTGTGTACATACCCTACATACACAACCTCTCTTGCAAACACCATTACTGCCCCAATCACTTCATCAATCATACAATCGTCTGAGAGATATGCTAATGCCAGCCCGCCCCGATTACCCTACCCAGATGACATGCAGCGGGCGTAATCAAAATACGGAATGGGCGGTAATTAACATGTCCTAAGCGCCGAGATGTGGGCGGGCGGCACGCGCGCGGGAGACAGCTGTGCCGCCCGGGTTTCTGGATCTTGGTGGCGAGGGAGGGAGAGAGGGAGAGAGGAGAGAGAGGGGGAGGGAGAGGAGGAGGAGGGTGGGAGAGAGGAGAGAGGGAGAGGGTGGGAGGGAGGAGGGAGAGGGAGGGAGAGGGAGAGAGAGAGAGAGAGGGAGGGAGAAAGAGAGAGAGAGAGAGAGGAGGAGGAGAGAGAGAAGAGAGGGAGGGAGGGAGGGAGAAGGGAGAAAGAGAGAGAGAGAGAGAGGAGAAGAAGGAGGGAGGGAGGGTGGAGAGGGAGGGGAGGGAGAGAGAGGAGGAGG
>NW_020869849.1:679437-681937 GCF_003789085.1 Penaeus vannamei
TATTGTTACTTTTACATCCTGAAGCTACGATGCGCGTTTACCAGCGGTGAATTCGTACGGGCAAACCTGTGGAATTATTTATGACATCTTTAACATATACAGCATATTTCTTTACCTTCATCTATTGCAGGAGACTATCATGGCGATATAATGCGGTATTTCTTTATATGTTGTACATATATGTTGTCCTCGAACCCCACGAAGTATTCCTCAGTACTTTCTACGCGGGAAGAACCCAAACCGTTCTGACTACCCCCTTTCCCCTCCCCTTCCCTCTCCTTCTCTTCCCTTCCTTTCCCTTCCCTTCCCTTTATTTCCCCTCCCCTCGCCACCTATCCCCATCCTCTCCCCTCCTCGCCACTCCTCTTATCAACATTGACATGGCTGTGTTCACTCTAACCACGTGGAACTTGTTTTTTTCTGTTTGCAATTTGTTTAGTTATTTGTCATTATTTTGGCCTGAGTTTCTTTTGGCATTTAAGTCCTGCCGTTTCCAGGGCCATTTTTTTACAGTAGAATTGGGGTGACAGAGAATATGTCGTGTGTCGCAGTAGTTTCACTCTTAAAAGAGACAATGCATAATAGTAAACAAGTAGATTGACCAATTGATTCATGTACTATACTGCCAGACTTTGACAAAAGCCATGGGTGTTGCCGGGAAATAGTTTCAAGCCTCTAATAATGTCTCTTTTATAGAAACCTTTGCAACCTGCTCCATTGTTCGGGGAGCTTTGCCACGGGCGTTGTTTTCAGGCTGGTGTTCCGCCGCGAGTAGTGTTGGTGCCAGACTTTTTTCGTTCCGAGGTCAGACATGTAAGGTATTCCCTCACGGATCTAGTTATTAAGGGTGAATGAGTAATAGAACGAAATAGCCTGGATTTCTTCGCAGTCTGAGGCGGTGTTTTTACAGGGTCGCCACTAAATTTTGGAAAAGGCGTCGTCGTTTTATAGGTATCGCATTTTTATACCTAAATATAATTAACAAAACATCTTGTGCATACATTGATCATTCTTCGAAGAAAGGAAGCCGTGCTTCTGTGTGGTGAATTTCCCGCGCTTTTTACGACCCGCGTGCTGCGAAGGGCAAATGGACATGAGCGACCCTGCGAGTGGGATTGGATCCCCTCGGTCCGAGCGCATAGGGGATTTGCCAGAGAGGGAATGCGATTTTCCTAGGTTTGCAGGTTTTCTATTTTCCCAGTCGCTCGTCAGACGTCACGATATTTAATGACACGCAATGGGGTGCAGTTCATGACGAACTGTTCGTGTGCTGATAGGGAGAGGAGTCGAAAGTTTTCGTGATCGGTAGTACATGACAGGCTCTGCGTGTGGCAAAATTTAAATATTACGTAGAAACTATTGTTTCATGAGCATTCTATGAATATACATAAATGTGTGCGCGCGCGCACACACACACACACACACACACACACACACACACACACACACACACACACACACACACACACACACACACACACACACACACACACACACACACACACACACACACACATATATATAATGGATCGCTCCCTTTGCTTGGCAAATCCTGAGAATGACAGTAAGGCTGCAAACAGTCCTATGTCCCGACTGATCAGCTGATGATCCCTCTCTGACGCCCCCCTACCCCCTCCCCCTGCCAGCTGATGGAGTAAACAGCTGATCGTCAACGCACTGGGCACCTGCGAATGTTCTTTTTTTTGGTGATTTCTCTTCTGCTTTATATCTTTTTGTCTTCTCTTCTCTCTCCTCTTTACTTCGCTCATCTCTTCACTCTTCTCTTTTCGTCTCTTATCTCTTCTCTTCTGTTTTATTGCTTTTCTTCTACCTTATGCATTTTTCCTCTGTTCTCTCTTATCGATTTAGTTTCCTCTTTTTTCTACTTTTTTATCTCTTCTCTTTTGTTCCCTCTACTTTTCTTGCCTCTCCTCTGCTGTTCGTTGATGTTATTCATATTACCATTAGTTTTAGTCACGCTGTTGCTGCTGCTGCGACTGCAAAGTCTGTTTTGAATAGGGCTAGACCTAGTAACTTGATGCCAAGTGATGCTGATTATAAAGCGGGTAATGTTTATAGTAATGGTAATTTTGCTACTATTGGTAGCGACCATAACGTTACCTCTATTATGATAAGCACTTCGAAGTATTTAGACGTTATTTTGTTAGTATTTATCACCTATATCGCTGTCCCCGAAAACCTGAAGTATTGTCCGGCATGAATATTGATATATCCACGAAATATAGGAAAATGATCTTTTTGCTCTTCGTCCGTAAGTTCTGCTTTGCTCGCTGGATCGCCCGACTCGCCCTCCACACCTGAGACGTTTCAAATATGCAAATTTTAACCATTAAAGAAAGAAAACATATGGGCCGACTGGTCTAAAGGAAAGGGTCACGGGCAGGGATGACGAATATGAGAAGGAAAATAAGAGAGAGAGAGAAAGAGAGAGAGAGAGAGAGAGAGAAAAGGAAAGATAGCGTGAGGGTATGGGAGAGGG
>NW_020869850.1:12500-15000 GCF_003789085.1 Penaeus vannamei
AATCACAACCATACTTGTTGCTGCAAGTCACAATGAACACTGCAACGAAATTCAAACTCCTTCATGTCAAATGGATAAATGAACAACCAGACAAATTAATCCACAACGTCAAACACACACCGACTTACACGCGTCCAGGTCTCAACCCCAACAGGCTGATATTAACTCACCACAAGAACCCTTCAAGACTTTAAAAAAGAATCTCCCCTCGAGACAATCCTATCTTTCCTGACTTAAGATATTCTGAGTAACTTATCGCCTTCTTAATTACTTCTAACACCGTCTTATTGGCAGTCACTTTTCAACCTTACACCTTTGGCTTCACTCGACATCAAGGACTTTGGATAAGCTTGTGGAGCTGTTGTTCTTTGAGATATCGCTTTTGTTTTAAGTTCTTTTCCTTTTCCCTGTTTTCCCTTTGTGTTTTTGCTGTTTCTCTCTCTCTTTCTCTCTCTCTCTTCTCTCTCTTTCTCTCTCTCTCTCTCTCTCTCTTCTCTCTCTCTCTCTCTCTCTCTCTCTCTCTCTCTCTCTCTCTCTCTCTCTCTCTCTCTCTCTCTCTCTCTCTCTCTCTCTCTATATATATATATATATATATATATATATATATATATATATAATATATATATATATATATATATATATCCATATATCTCTATCCGTTCGTCCATCCGTCTATTTAACTTTCTTGTTCTGTAGTTTACTTTATACATTTCAATATTTTTTTCTTTCAAGCACATACGAACATACATATACACACGACCACGAATACACTGAAACATACACAACTACACATCAATTAAAAAACAAATGTCAGCCCACGAGTGCCAGCGTGTCGTCATAAACCGCCTCCTCGACTGATGTGTGAAAAAGGGATGAATTTGTTATATTTCTCTTCCCACACTCTGTAGTCTTGGTAGTCAAGTCCGTGTCTCTGGCATTTGCAAGCTCCGCTACTGTGTTGTCGGGTGATTCCTTTAACTTCTTTTCCTATTCTGTCTCCTCCTCCTTATATTCTTCTTCTTTAAATTAGTCCTCTTTCTTCTTCTTTTCCTCTCTTCGTCTTCTGCGTTATTTTTTTTTTCTTCCTCTTCTTCATCCACCACTTCTTTCCTGTCTTCTCTTTTTCTTTTCCGTCTTTTTCTTCACTTTCTTCCTGCTACTACTTCTGCTTCTTCTTCTTCTTGTCCTCCTCATCCTTCACTTCCTTTATATCTTCTTCTCTTCCTATTCTTTTCTCCCTTTACGCCACGCCCTCCAGCATCATATTCTATCCCGTATTTTTTATCTCCTTTATTTATCACGTCTTTCTCAGTTCCCACTCTTTCATTTCTTTCCTCTACCAGATTTTTTTTTTTTTTTTTTTTGTCTCAGTTTTCTTTTTTATATATATATTATCCCTCATTCTCCTTTTCTAAACATTCCACCTGTCTCAGTTTTTTTTTTTTTTACATATATTCACCTTCATTTTCCTTTTCTAAACATTCCACCTATCTCATTTTCTTTTTCTTTATATATATTATCCTTCATCCTCCTTTTCTAAACATTCCACCTGCTTCAGTTTTCTTTTTTCTTTATATATATTATCATTCACCCTCCTTTTCTAAACATTCCACCTATCTCAGTTTTCTTTTTCTTTATATATATTATCCTTCATCCTCCTTTTCTAAACATTCCACCTGCCTCAGTTTTCTTTTTCTTTATATATATTATCCTTCATCCTCCTTTTCTAAACATTCCACCTGCTTCAGTTTTCTTTTTCTTTATATATATTATCCTTCATCCTCCTTTTCTAAACATTCCACCTGTTTCAGTTTTCTTTTCTTTATATATATTATCCTTCATTTTCCTTTTCTAAACATTCCACCTGTCTCAGTTTCCTTTTATATATATATTATCCCTCATCCTCCTTTTCTAAACATTCTACCTGTCTCAGTTTTCTTTTTCTTTATATATATTATCCTTCATCCTCCTTTTCTAAACATTCCACCCCTTCCGTGGTCGAACCCGTTATTTTTCACCCTAAATCCCTTTTTAATAGCACCGTCATTCTGAGAGAATTCCTTGCCTCCGCACCTGTCCACGCGAGCTGTTCCTCCTCAAAGCAACTTATCACCAGACGGTTTTATACGTGTGTATTATCTAAAGATGAAAAGCATATTATAAATATATATTTGTTTGAAAATGTATTTAAAAAGATATTATTAAAAGCCATATGTTTTCCCCTTTGAAGAATTTGAGCCACCGTATGTAAGCAAATTTGGAGATATATTTATATATTTTGGTAAGTGCAGCCCTATCTCAGCATATTACAAGGGGGTTCCTATACTAAGGAAACCCGTATACATCACCAACGCAAGTTCAGGTTTTTCTGTAAACGTCTTAGCATATTCGAATTCGAGAATGCAGTTTATGGCTAGATTTTATCTGTTTAGTGTAAATATCATCTTGGCCGGATGTTTTAGCTCTGTGTTTATTGTACTACGATCTAGTTGTATGAATT
>NW_020869850.1:17500-35000 GCF_003789085.1 Penaeus vannamei
CCTTTTTTTTCTTGCTCTTTCCCAGCATTCACTTTCCGTCCCTCCTTCTTCCTCTCAGTCTCTACCCTTCATCATCTTTATACTTCTCTCTCCCCTTTCCTTCTGTCGAGCCTTCCCTCTTCAAAGGCGTCTGAGAATGAAGCAGCACTCGAGAAATTAACCTTCGGGAAGACCACAAAAAAGTTACATTCCCTTAGATTTGGACTACGAAGACCCTACTACAGCCTTCGGTCATTTTACCCTACTTATTAACTCCTCTTCTACGCTCTTCTTTTCCCTTCCCCCTTTTCCGCCTAAGTTACCTTTCCTCAATTTATTCCCTTTAGGTTCTTCTCTCACCCCTATCATATACTCCCTATCAGTCTCTCTCTATCTATGATCCCTCATAACCTCCTTCTCTCTCTCTCTCTCTCTCTCTCTCTCTCTCTCTCTCTCTCTCTCTCTCTCTTTCTCTTTCATTTCCGTTTTCTCGTCCCTTGACCGTGTCCCCTTTTGCACTACTCCCTCTCCTACCTTTCCTTCCTGCACATCCGTTTTCTTCTATACCCCTTCCTTTTTCCTCAATCCATCTACACCTTCCTCCAAATAAAACCCCTGATGATATTTATCCCCTTTTCCTCCTTCTCTCCGCCTTCAGCCCCTTCCCCAAGCCAGCCAGGCAATCCACCCCACTTAACCCCACCAACCCCTTCTCTTCTAGCGAGTCCCGAGCGCCGACACGCCGACAAATGAAGCGCGTCGGCGTCAGGAGCGGGTTTACGAGCCTTCCCGGAGCGCCCGACCGTCCTAATGAAGGGCGGTCCGGATGAGAGCACCCCTCCCCACCCCCTCCCGCCCGCCGCCGTCACGCAGTCACAAAGTTGCGGCCGCGCGGGGGTGACGTATAGCGACGGCTCCCGCGGATCCATTATCATCTGGGGCAAAGTTTGGCCGTATTTCTTTATATTAGCAATTTTCCTCCCGAGCCATAAATCAGCAATATTAGGAAAAGCTTCCGAGAGCAGAGAAGGACAGTCTCCGGGATGAGTTTATATATCAAGACGTCCGCGAACTTTATATATGTCGAGAAAAGTGCATCGAGTCAGATACACAAGGGACGGGATGTTCAATTAACGGGAAAAAAGCTTTCGAGGGGGGGCAGGCAGGGGAGAGGAAAAAGAACATCAAACATACCGATAATATTAGATAGGAAGATATATAGGTAGTCAGACAGAGATGGGAAGATACTTAAACACACGCATAGGCGACCAGCTCCAGCATCAGTCGCGCAAATACACAGTTAGAAGTATGCATGAATATTCATTTATAGAGCGAAGGAGTAAGTGTGTGTGTGTGTGAGTGAGAGAGAGAGAGAGAGAGAGAGAGAGAGAGAGAGAGAGAGAGAGAGAGAGAGAGAGAGAGAGAGAGAGAGAGAGAGATAGTATGAGAGAGAAACAGGTACAAAGATACAGGGAGATACAAAGAAACAGATGGTTAGATAAATAGAGGGAGATGGAAACTAAGATAGAGCGATAGATAAATAAAGAGACAGACAGAAGGAGGTGAATAAGGAGTGAGTGAATGAAAGAGAGAGCGAGAGAGGGGATAATTTCTAAAGAATAAGTATGTGTGGAATAAAAATAGGGAATTACTGATGCTAGAGATATACATAAAAAGATGCACGTGATAGTGCTGATTAACTCTCTCTTACTAGGGACAAAAAGAATGCGACAACAATTATATATATATATATATTATATAATAATATATATATATATATATATATATTATATATATATATATATATATATAATATATATATATATATATATATCAACTTTGACGAGAACATGAACAGCTCTAATAATTATCGTGGTGATAATGATAATTATAATATTTCACTAGTTATCACAAATATTACCACTAACAGTAATAATGATTAAAAAGATGACAGCAATGACAATAGCACCAATAGTTATGATTGTAATGGAAGCGATAATTCCAGTAATAAACTGAGGTCTACCAGCGATAGTAATAATGATAATGATAATAAAAATATTAATAATGATGTTGATAATAAAAATATTAATAATGATGTTGATAATAAAGACAGTAATATCGATACTAGTAATGATAATAATTATAACAATAATAACGATAATAATATAATAACAATGGCAATAATAATAGTAATGACAATAGTAGGAATTATGATAAAAAATATAATGATAAAATAACAAAATTGATAATAAAATAGCAATGAGGATAATAACACTGACAATGATTTAAATAACATTGGTAATGATGATAACAATAATGATACTGAGACTGATTATTATGATAATAATCATGATAATGATAATGATAAAGATTATGATAACAACAGAAATAGTTAAAATGCAGTACAGTAATATCAAAAACGATATTCATCATCATTATGATTATGATAATCAAAATAATGATAATAATGATTGATTATCATAACAAAAATGATAATATAAGAAACCTAATATATTGATTATATTGATAATAATGAAAATAATAAAGGTAACAGTAAACTCCAACTGTAACTACTTACGTTCTATCTTATATTTATAAAAAGAATTAGGATGAAAGTGATGATAATAATTATGGTAATGATAATGATAATGATTATGTTGATAATGGTAAGAAATGATGATGGCTACAATAATAATAATAATGATATCAACAATAATAATGATAATAAAAATATTAATGATAATAATATTATGAATGATAATGGTAATGATACCAATGATGATGGTAATAATGGCAATAAGGATATTAATTGTAATGATAATGAAAATAATAATGATGATAATATTAGTGATAGTAATAAAATGATAATAAGGATAATAATGAAAATAATTATGATAAATTAATGATAATAGTAATAGTAATAATGATTGGAAGATCATAAAAACAACAACAGCAGCAGCAATAGTGATAATGATAAGAGGAACAAAATTATAATGATAACAATGAGATAATAATGATGGTTTTAATGATGATGAGAATGATTGTAGGAATAAAAGTAGTAATAATAATAAAAATCATTTGGATGATAAAAATAATAATTATTATTATAATGATAATGATAATGATAACAATAATGATGAGAATGAGTATAATAACATTGATAGTAATAATGATGATGATGAGGATAATAATAATAGTGATAATGATAATATTAACAATATAAAGATAAAGAATATGTAGCTGAAATCAATAATAATACCAACAATACTAATGGCACTATGTCATGAGGCTGATAACAGTAATAATAATAATAATGATAATGATAGCAATATGAGTAATGATAATAATGATAGTAAGAACAATGACAATGAAAATGCTAATAATAAAAAATAAAACAATAATAACATTGATAATAACAATAATAGTGATAATGGTCATATTGATACTAAATATAACAATGATAATGATAACAATAGTAATAATAGTGGCAATGATTATGTTAATGCGAGCAATAACAATGGTATTAGCTATGATGAAAATTATAATCGTAATTACATTAATGACAATAACTGTAGTGGCAATCATGGTAATCACTTTAAAGCTACTGCTACCAATAATAATACTTATAAAATTGATATCTGTAGTGATAGATATAATAATAACTATTATAATAATGAAGTAACGATACATATACACACTTCTGGAGAAAGAGAAATAAAAACAAACTATCATTGACTCAATTAGTTTATAATTCAAATATATATGCGAGTGGTAGAAAATACACACATTTTTAAACACGTATGATAGTCTACGGTCCCGACGTGCCTCATTTGAATATGTTTGATTTTATAGAATATTTATATTTATGCCATTAGCCCTTGAAATAAAACAATATATCGTTATATGAATGATGTTGAATATAGTGTTACTGATGAAAACAATGATAATGAAAACAAAAATTATAATAGCAATAATATTCAATAATAATAATAACAATGATTGTAATAATGATAGTAATAGTAACAACGATAATGATGTAACAACAAAAATGGTAATAAGAATTATGATAATAATGAAACTTATAATGATAATGTTAATAATGGCAATGAGCATATATTATTATTATTATTATATTATTATATATTATATATTATATATATATATATATATATATATATATATATATATATATATATATATATATATATATATATAAGGTGATACTGATTATAACAAGGACATGAATGAAATGACATTTATCATTATTATTATTTTATTATTATTATTATTATTATTATTATTATTATTATTATAACGATAATGATAATCATGTTCACAATAATTTCGATAATAATGATAATATTGATGATATCAGTAATTATAAGGATGATAATCATGATGATAATATTAACGAAAAAAGTGAGACCAATAGTAATAATAGTAACAGGAATAACAGTAATAACATTAATAATAATGAACAATATCACAGAAATCTATATTGATAATGATGACAGAATGATAACAATGATAATTATAACGATAATAGTATTATAATCATAGCAATAATAATAATGGTAATAATGATAATGATAATGATAAACAGCAACAACAACAGTAATCTAATAGATAAGGTTGATGAAAAAAGTCCTGATAATAACGTTAACAAAACAATAAGATAACAATAAAACATGAATATCAACTGCAACAGCAAAAATTACAGTAATATAGTATCATAACAAAAACAGCGTAATTAATATCACTTTACCCTATGGTAAAATTAATAATGATTATATTAGTAACAATGCAAATGCTAGTTCTGACACCGATGAGGATGATGACGATGATAGAAGTAATAATAATGATAATGATGTTAATTATATTGATAATGATAATGATAATTATACTAATAATGATAATATTAACTGTAATAATACTGACAATAATAATGATACTATTGATGATGATCATGATAAGAATATACAGTACTGATAATAAGGTTAACAATGATGATAATGTTAATAACAAAAATAATCTCGATAACAACAACAATAATAATAATGATAATAATAATAATAATGATGATGATGATGATGATGATCATAATAATATTAATGATAATGTTGGTAGTGTTAATGAAAATTAATCACATCAGTAATATTAACTCAACAATGTTATTGAAAACAAAAGTGTTGGGGACTATGATGTGTGTAAACAGAGCCGAAAAATACTGGAAAAAGAATGACAAATCTTGTCCTTTGCCAAGAAATATCGCTGTACGTTTATTTGGTTACCATAAGCAAATTGAGTCCACACAATGGTTCGCGAGTAAGGAAGTCAGCAGTGACGGACACAAAGCACTAGTTCGGTAAAGAGAATATATAAGGCGTGTGATATGTCCAAGGTAACATAGTGAGAGTAATGTGGTTTCCTCGCCAGGTTTGTGCCGAATATTGAAAGACCGAGATAGGAGAGAAGGGACTCGAGAAGGAGGAGGAATGGTGATTGAAGGGATGAGAAAGAAGAGAAAGAGAAAGAAGGGAAGGAGTAGATACGAGGTAAGAAGGACGGAGATAGGGAGAAAAGAGGCTGAAGAGTAAAATACGATGAGGATGAGGATGGGATGAAGGGAGGAGGAGCGGATAAAGGTAAAGATGGACATAGGAGACGGAGAAGGACATGGCGAAGGAAGAAGAGAGGATGAGGGAAGGAGGGAAGGAAACGAAGAGCAAGAATAGGAGGACGAAAGGAGGAAAGAATGGACGAGGAGCTGGGGAAGCCAGAGAAGGCAACAGAGAGAGGGTTATGGCAACCGCCTGGAAATCATTGCTCACTAGCCTGGTTATACGACAGAAGACGAAAGAGGTTTTGCCACATCCATAATGACTTGATTCACGGAGAATGCTTTGGGTTATTCAGAGCAGCGATAGAGAATGGCGCTCTTGATCTCCGCGTGACGAGACAGAGCTGTGTTTTTTTCGGTTGTATGAAAGTCCGTGTGTCTGTATATGCACGGTTTTGCATTCGTTTCCGATTCGGGAAACGCGTGTGTACATATTTGTATAAATTGGTTTGTTTGAAATGTTTTTATGCACTTTTATACATATGAATGAGGGGGCGGGGGAATAACTAACCAGTTAACTCTGTCCCAGTGAACTGATGTATTTACATTCTACTGTTCAGAACACTGCCGTAATGGATGGATATACATACACATATGCATACATACGCGCCACACACACACACACTCACACACACACACACACACACACACACACACACACACACACATATATATAATATTATATATATATATATATATATATATATATATATATATATATATATATATATATATATAATATACATCAATATGCAAAGGTGTATATATATATATATATATATATATATATATATATATATATATATAATATATATATATATATATATATACACACACACACACACACACACACACACACACACACACACACACACACACACACACACATATATATATAGTCCGAGGAGATAGCTTGGCAAGTTGACATTTAATGGTTAAAAAATTAATGATTCGGTGTATAATCTTAGTCTTCGGTTTTCTTAAGGATACCTGTATCTCTCCCTCTCCTTTTAGTCACCACAATGTTCCCTTCTTCCAGTTTAAAACATTAAAGGACATTGACGTGATATTCATAAAATTAAAATTGTGCGCAGTTATTGTTTGTAAGGGCAGAGATCTCTTGATAAGCAAAATGAAGTGTCTTCGCTAATATTACAGTACTTTTAATAAGTCCGTTCATCGTAAGATCACGTTTCGCTTCGGTCAAATCAATAACTGGAATTATATACGCATTTACATACATACAAGTGCACGCGCGCTTGTGTGTATATGAGTATATATATGATTAACGGCTTACAAAAACTCTTAATTTTTTATCTTTAACTTCTACAACCGTCTTAGTAGAGAGAGAAACAAAGGTAAGGGTGAAATGTGAAAGGAAATCATAACTCTTCCATTTCCCTAGCTAAAGTTCTTATTAAAATGCCATATAAAAATGAAAAGGAAAAGTTTTTGGTATCAGAGTACATAGCTTGTGGAGCAGGAGAAAACCACGGTTTTTCGTTCCCTTTCGTGCTGATAAGGACTCTCCCTGTGTTCGATTACACTCGCATAGGTTACATGGCTATGACTTCGGCTTATATCAGAATACATATAGTTCCCATTGTCTACAGGAAATGCTGAGATCATTCGAATCCAAAAGAAAGATAACACCTAACAACGCAAGATACGTTTCGACGCCGTGATAAGCGAATCGAGTGTAACTAACGAATGCACTCTAAATGCCTTTATTCACGTCGAGCGAAGGGATGCGCCGAGAGGATCTGAACTAGCTCCAATTGACTGCTCATGCCAAAATATTATAGGTAGTAATAGTGATTTGAGTAATGAGTTATCTCATATCAGATGCATGATAATTCTGAGTTATTCACGAGACTTGACAATAAACTTGAGCTCCAAGCACAGGATCTGCCAGTCGCTTATATCAAATATCTTCCGTCCAGAACGTTATGTTATTGCGGAGAGACACGTGTCTTCCAGTTCAAGATACATTTTTATAAGTTATTTATCTCTTCTAAATCTTTTGTGCGTCGTTACTTGTATAGTGTGAAAATTCAGACTTTTTTCTGAAAACATGTTTAATAACAATGCGGATATGAAGACATCTACGCACAAAAATTACATTAATTCACACACACACACACACACACACACACACACACACACACACACACACACACACACACACACACACACACAACACACCCACACACACATACACACACACACACAACACACACACACACACACACACACTAACACAAACACACACCACACACACACACACACACACACACCACACACACACACACACAACACACACACACTAACACACACACACACACACACACACACACACACACACACACACACACACACACACACACACACACACACACACACTAACACACTAACACACAAACACACACACACATGCATACACCCCCCCACGCACACACATTCCCTCCCCTTTCTCCAGCTGAGCCTGAAACCCGTCGCGAAGCAGCCAAACAACGCAAGGGCTGAAGGTGCAAGGCTAATTTCCTCCAGACAGAACGCGAGGCAAGTTAAGGCGACGACCTGTTCTCTGCCGACCAGACCCAACACTCCATGTAAACGCGGCCTCTGTTGTCTTAGATAAACACGAACGCAGACGGACGTGCACTGTCTATCTCAAGCACTCATAGACGTCAGTCATATACACAAGGACAGACATGCACACAATTATGCAAATACAGACACACAGATGTGCATCACTGTACAAGCACATACGCATAAACATGCAAACAAACAAACACAAACTCGAAGGCATGAACATCAAAACACACGCATGCAAACACGATATAGATACACGTATATATATACACATTTCTCTCTGAATAATCCACATCAAGGCTTCTCGATGCTTTTTAGTGTAGGTTTGGATTTTTTTTCACTTCTATGTTCATATCACATTTTTGTTACTTTTAGAGAACATGGTAATTAATTGGCTTTATTATTTTAAATTTATTTTGCCTTTTCTATTTAGTTTCACTTTGATTTTCGTGTTTTATTTTCTTTTTACAATAAAGTTTATAAGACATTTTCGTACGTAAAATCACAGATGATTTATTCTCCTAACCATTTTGGTTATTAAAGCGCAAGTGAGTTAAATCAATAGATGTTTCTTTTTAACCGAGGATAACAACAGAGAATTTTCTGAAAGTATAAACAAAGGTTTGTTATTCGAAGCCAGTTCTAGTAACCAGCTCTAGTACTTGATGTAGATAGGTATAAAAACATGAATATGAACAGTGGTGTCGTTTGTCTTACTAATATAACATTTCAGTACCATTTGTAATTATTGTAGCCGAGCACGCTATCTGTAAATGAACTACGGTGTAACGTTATGAATAATAACGAAGAGGGTAAGTTTCGAGGAAGAGAGTGAGAGATGGTGAAGAGAAGGAAAGAGGGCGAGAGAAAGAGAGAGAGAGAGAGAGATGGGGGGGGGGGGAGACGGGACATAATGGGGAAAAGATAGTAGACAAAAGAAAGAAGACACCTGACTGACAGAGGTGAGAAAAATAAGAGGAGAGAAATGTAAACGGAGAAAGCAAGAAAGGGAGAGAGAGGTGTAGGAGAGGAGGAAAAGGGAACTGAGGGAAGAGAGAACAAGAACGAAATAGGAGAAAAATTTAAGAAAAGAAAGAGAAAAAGAAGGCTGACTGACAGAGGTAAAAAAAGGAAGAAAAGGTCACGGAGAAAGGACACATACGATGTGAGGTAAGGAAAGAAATGGCTATTATAAGAGAGGACAGAAAATGCCAAATAAAGTGGGAGAAAGCAAGGATAAAATACCCCACAAAAATGCATATAAAACATGGGAAGGAAGGAGGAGAAAGAAGGAAGCTTGGGTTAGAAAAAAAGAAAGACCAAGAAAATAAACACGAGAAAGATAATAAGAAATAGGACAGGGCGAGAGCAGCGCCAACTCGTGACCATAACACAAGCGAAGTCAGCTGTGAAGCCGGGCCAGAAGTTTTTCAATAGTTTCACACCGGGACGTAATCCTTCCCCCTCTCCCTCCCCCCATACCCCACCCCCTCCCTGACGAACCCCTTTCCCCGTCCTCCTCCTCCCCCTCTACCCTCCTCCCCGCCGTTGCAAGAATATTTCTCCTTGGCAGCTTCCATTTCATTCTAACACGGCTGTAGAGCTGTTGATGGCCTACATGCTGCTGTTGCTGTTCATCGCTGTTGTTGTTTCAGCATCATTTTCTCTTTCCTCTTTCAAGCTTCGTGTTCAGATGTTCTTTATCTTCCGACTTTCTCTCGTTTCTAATTCATATATTTTCGTTCTATTAATGAACAGGAGTCAAGCAGTTCTGTCATCATAATTAACTTTCTCAGAATGAACTGGTATCCTTGCATTAATTAAATATTCTGAAAATTGTCACGCGCATTTATATAATTCTTCGGAGACGAACAAAGATTTATGTTAATGAATTCATGAATCTCTTACTATCGTTGTGTGTCATAATCCTACTATTACTAAAACAAGAGTTCACTTCCAATGACGGGCTCATTTTTTTCCATTAATTGCATTGTCACTTTCCCTACCATCTGGTAACATAAATCTTCCAGACGTCTAATAGTACATGTATTTATTTCTTCTGATCATTTCCGCATTTCGTGATCTAATCTTTATTCACATTACGAAAATCTCAAAACAAGAAAAAAAAGCTAATCATCTAATAATGAAAAGAAATATAATTTCATAACAATCAATGATTTTTTTTTTTTTCATTTTAGGTGTAAAAAATCTAACTTTCCAAATAATCGAAAACTCTTGTTTCTTCATCTGCCTCTTTCATATTGCATGCACCTTACGTTACCTCTTCTTCCTCCTCCTACTCTTCCTCTACCTCCTCCTCTTCTTCTCTATCTCTATCTCGCCAGGCCATCCAGATCCACTATCACGCTTCCCATATCGCACACACGGCGCTCGCAAGAGGTAGCAAATGCCTGGATAATTAGCCAGAGTGAGAGCATTCGGACGCGTTGTGTCGCTGAATCCGAACCCGGTCTCTTTCATAGAGGACGGACGGAAACCCTCGATAGCAATAAGCAGCTGAAATGAGCAATGGACCAGAGATAATAAGAAGAATAAATATGGATAACATGATGCGAGGATAAAAATAAAGATTGTGTTTATGTCCATTCTTCTAGTACTTTCTTTAATAAGAGCACTCCTGAATTACACATTAAAATTTAACCAAAAGGAGATGAAAGCAATGATGATACCTTTAACGACCATGATACGCTTACTGTATACTAACGATGCCAGAGATAATAACAGCGGCAATAACGAAACTTTTTGATGATAATACTAGAACTAATGTGGATAATGATAATGGTGCTACTTCCACTACTACCATTAAAACTATCTTTCTTCGATTATGACAGTCGTAAGTGTGTGAATATTTTCCGTAGATGACTCAAAACACCATAAAAAGAGACAAAAATAATTGTCACTGTTCCAAGAAGCAAAGGAAAAAATTGCTAAAACAAAATGAAACAAGCACTAGATTTATCAAATAGCTACAAAATGAATCATAAATCGCTTATTTCGAACTAATAGTACACGGGCTACAGCTTTTGAAAAGTACAAGGGGTTGTTGGTGTTTCTTGGCATCATTGACCATTTATAAAGTTCTCTAAAAAAAAATAAAAAATAAATGAGTAATAATTTTATAGTCATTTTGATTTCATATCTGAACAGAACAATCTTTCATCAATTGCATGATGGATGCATATTTTTTCGAATTTGACCAATATTTTTGTGTGAGTATTTTACTTTGGCGACTTTTTGAACATTATAAAAGGAGCCATGTTTTATACGTCACTTTCACGAAAAGGATATAAATATATTGTAAATTCTTATTAAATCATGCCATAGATCTATTGTTCAGCTACAAAATAAGCCATATAACATTCATTTGAAATGCGGGTGCGACACATAAAAGTGTAGATTACAGAAATGTGATTTTTTTTTTCTTTTGACAGTACTGATAACAAATCATATATTAAATAGACGTATATGATATAATTATCTATTATTCCCCTTTATTGTTGCCCTAATGGGGTATTACAACATATACTGGTCTGGAATATGATTGTTCTCCTTGCCAGTGGAAATCACACTCGTAGGCCAGGACGCGAAAGAAGATGCCGCGCGCACGTGTTTTCGAGGCGTGGGTCCCAGGCCTTGTAATGCTATCGGAGAAAACACCCACCTTTCACACCAACATTTCCGTGAAATACAGATATACAAGTTCTGGGAGGTATAACATTATATAAGATACACAAATATATATAGGTCATTTCCGTGTATTCCATTTTATGTTTATATATATTATTTCCGTTTGTTTACTGTTTCTAGGTTATTTTTCTTGAATATTTTACCTAAGCTGTGTCATAGCATAGCTTATATTCCATAAAATTTTGGTGGTGATCTGGATCATTCGGCAAAACTGCCTCCTGCTTGGGCGGAGGTGCTAGTTCAAAACACTGTGGCCAAAGATGAAAGTCACGAAATATGATCAAAACAAAGAAAATTCATGTAAATGGCATATTTTTATATGTGGTTACAAAGAATATTTTGAAAAAAATACTCCCATATCGTTACATCCCAATTACCGCTTTTCCAACGTAAGATGAAAATTCATAATTCGGTGGATATCGAAAGTGGCGGGCCTTGAATTTTTCAGGGGAGATTCAGAGGCCCTGAAGCTCTTTGGGAGTGCATGTAAATCAAATTCAGCAAGATTTTTTTTTTTTTTTGCCGAAAAATTTAAAAGACTGTCCCTTACTGTGCAGTTTCCGGGTTAAACAGGAGCATTGTTTTTAAAGAGAGATTGAGGAGTAACTATGTCAGTAAAGTAGTGGGAAACCAAATATGTGAGCAGTTAAAATGTAAGTTGAGTGCTAAGGGAGTAAGACAAATGACTATCAGGCAAGTCATTTGTAAGGCAGATAATGGAAGTGAGTGTTAGGTAAGGCAAGTTATGGTAATGACTTCCAGGTAAGTAAAACTGTTAATGGAATTGAGTGCCAGGTATGTCAGAGAAAGGAATTGAGTGCCAGGTAAGTAAAGCTGGTAATGAAATTGAGTGCCAGGTAAGTTAACTTGGCAATAAAATTGAGTGCCAGGTAAGTAAAGCCGGTAATGGAAATGAGTGCCAGGTAAATAAAGCTGTTAATGGAATTGAGTGCCAGGTATGTAAAGCCGCAAATGGAATTTAGTGTTTGGTAAGTAAAGTTGGTAATGGAAATAAGTGCCAGGTAAGTAAGCTGGTAATAGGAGTGCCAGATAATTAAAGCCAGTGATGGAATTGAGTGTCAGGCAAGTGAAGCCAGTAATTGAATTTAGTGCTAGGTAACAGACTGGTAATTAAATTGGGTGCCAGGTATGACGTAATCAAATAGGGTTCGAGGTAGATGAGACCGGTAATAAAATTGAATGCCAGGTAAGGAAACATGGTAATGAAATTGTGTCAGGCAAGTGAAACCGGTAATGGAATTGAGTGCCAGGTAAGTATGACTTGTAATCAGATTGGGTGCCAGGTAAATGAAACCGGTAAGGAAATTGAGTGCAAAGTAAAGCCAGTAATGACATTAAGTGCCAGGTAAGTAAGGCTGATAATGGTATTGAGTGCCAGGTAAGTACAGCTGGTAATGGAAATGAGTGCCTGGTAAATGAGACCGGTAAGGGAATTGATTGCCAGGTAGGTAAAGCCAGTAATGAAATTGTGTGCCAGGTAAGTATGGCTGATGATGGTATTGAGTGCCAGGTAAGTAAAGCCGGTGATGGAAATAAGTACCAGGTAAGTAAGTCGGCAAAATAATTAAGTGCTAGGTAAGTAAAGTCGGTAATGGAAATGAGTGATAGGTAAGCAAAGCTGGTAACGGAAATGAGAGCCAGATAAGTAAAGGCGATAATGGAAATGAGTGCCAGGTAAGTTAAGCTGTTAAAGGAATTGAGTGCCAGGTATGTCTTGTAATGGATTGAGTGCCAGGTAAGAAATATTGGTAATGGAAGTAGGCGCTAGGAAAGTAGAGCTGGTAATGGAAATGAGTGTCAGGTAAGTGAAGCCAGAGATTGAATTTAGTGCTAGGTAAGGCTAGTAATTGAATAGGGTGCCAGGTGAGTAAAGTCGGTAATGAAATTGAATGCCGGGTAAGACGTAATCAAATAGGATTCCAGGTAAATGATACCGGTAATGGAATTGAATGCCAGGTAAGGAGAGCTAGTAATGAATTTGAGTGCCAGGTAAGTATGACTTGAAATCAGATTGGGGGCCAGATAATGAAACCGGTAAGGAAATTGAGTGCAAACTAAGTAAAGCCAATAATGACATTAAGTGCCGGGTAAGTAAGGCTGATAATGGTATTGAGTGCCAGGTAAGTACAGCTGGTAATGGAAATGATTGCCTGTGAAATGAGACCGGTAAGGGAATTGATTGCCAGGTAGGTAAGGCTGATGATGGTATTGAGTGCCAGGTAAGTAAAGCCGGTGATGGAAAGGAGTGCCAGGTAAGTACAGCTGGTGATGGAATTAAGTGCCAGGTAAGTGAAAACGGTAATGGAATTGAGTGCCAGGTAAGTATGACTTGTAATCAGATTGGGTGCCAGGTAAATGAGACCGGTAAGGAAATTGAGTGCTAGGTAAGTAAAGCCAGTAATTGAGTGTCAGGTAAGCAAGGCTGACAATGGTATTGAGTGCCATGTAAGTAACGCCGGTGATGGAATTGAATGCCAGCAAGTACAACTGGTAATGGCAAATGAGTGCCAGGTAAGTAAACCCGGTATTAGAATTGAGCTCCAGTTAAAGCTGGTAGTGGAAATTGAGTACTAGGTAAGTAAGGTTTGTATTTAAATTAGGTGCCAGGTAAGACGGTAATGGAATTGACTGCCAGGTAAGTAAGGTAGTTAACGAAACTGAGTGCCAGGTTAGGTAGGTAATGAAATTAAGAGGCAGAGCTGGTAATGGCGTTGACAGCCAGGTAAGTAGAATAGATAATTGAATTTAGTGCCAGATTAGGCAGGTAATGGAGCTGACTGCCAGGTAAGTAAAACAGGCAATGGAATAAGTACAAAGTAAGGCATATACACTGACTCGCAGATCATGGAACTGAATGTTAAGTTAGCGAGGCAGTTAATTTTTGAGTGGTAGGTAATGTAATTGAAAGAAGGTAATGAGTACCAGGTAAGTATGGAAAGTAATTAAATAGATTGTCAGGTAACTGAGCACCAGAATAGTATATGAACATCAACTTGGTGGTATAAGAAAAATGAAGTATATAATAACATTGGATGTAAAGTAGTGTGTTTTGTTTGGATACATGAATATTTGGCAAGGGTGGTATTTAAGTATGAAAATGACCACCAAGCAAGTGAGATGAGTTCCAAGTATGTCAAGTGAAATTCATGTAAGGTCCAAAGTAAAATGTATATACCTAATCCTATCCTCTAAATGTAATGGCTGTTGTCGGAATAATGTGCATGCTTTAGAGGTTCGTAAAACGGGTCGCTAGTATAACATAGCTGGAAGTCAATGGTTTACATCATAAGGAATTACAATTCCGTAAAATCGTTAGTCGTTTCTTCGGAACAGTGGTCAAAATTGCAGAATGGAAACTTCACTAATGTTTTACTGATTGCATTATGTAGATTGGTTGGAAAACGTTAAAAAGTTAAATATTGTAACCTAAGATGCCTTCATTTAAAAATATAGGTCATTACATCTTTGGTCTACACCACCAATAAAGTGGTTCAGTGTTTGCCTTGGTTAGTGATTGCAATGAGGAAAAAAATGTTTGCTGCTTATAATACCGAGAATCCATTTGTTCCTTAATATTGAATATATATGTATTTACATATTATATATATATATATATATATATATATATATATATATATATATATATATATAATATATACATATATACGCACAGACACACACGCACATATATATATTTGGACAGATATGTACGTATTATACATTTAACTATATATATGTATATATATATTTATATATGCATACATATACATATTTATACATATATAAGTATATATATATATATATATTATATATATGTGTGTGTGTGTGTGTGTGTGTGTGTGTGTGTGTGTGTGTGTGTGTGTGTGTATACATACATACATATATATATATATATATATAAACATGTATATATATATATATATATATATATATATATATATGCGTGTGTGTGTGTGTGTGTGTCTGTGTGTATGTATATAAAATTTCGATGAAAATAGTCAAATGCAACTATTTTTGTTACCTCTAGCATTCAACTCACAACTCAAAGATAATCTAAAGCAGTGTATTTTGAGTATTTATCTGTGTTAAAAATCATCAACTAATACATTAGGTCTGTCAGTGTTATTGCTATTACTTTATTTGATTTTCAATGTCTGTAGAGTTTGAACATTTGGGTATCGAAAAATTGTCAGATGTTTATCAGACCAGCAAATTTATTATTGTGTAATTACATATGAAAATAAGTAAGCTACGAGGTAGTTATCCAGAACTTTATTTCTTAAGGGATTTTGATGCTCATTTTAAAGAAAGGATGAAAAGGGGCCTAAATCTAAATGTAATGTGTCCAATATAACACACACACACAAAAAAAAAAAAAAAAATGGTAGTTACCCATAAACTGTATTGGATCACATAAATTATTATTCTAACCATGTTCTTTTTCTAGCAGCAGTCTCCTGGATCGTTGGTCTCCAGCTGCCTTGTCGCACTTGGGCGGTTCATTATCATCGAGGTACTGAGTCCCTGCTGCTGCTTCCAGAGGTGAAAGGCATAGCAGCAACAGTATTATCAGAAAGGGAAAGCCCAGCATCACTGTAGATTTCATCCTAGCTGCCAGTTAGTCTGCAACCAGTGATACCGCCGCTGCTATACATACCGATGTTGTTACTGAAATTGCTATTACTACCGCTTCCGCTAACACTGCCGCTGGTGGAACTGTTTCCGCTATCACTGTTGTCTTTGTCACTGCTTATCCTACTGCGTCTTCTGTTATGCTATTACAGAAATGTTCTTAGCTACATGGATAATAGACGAGTTTTCCATAACTGAAGAAAGCATTCCTCTGGTAGTAATTTAGGTTTTTATCAGATGTTTGATTTTGGACATATTTATCAGTTATCTGGTTTTGTTCATTAGATTTCCTATTGTTCGCCTTAACACGTTATGATTTGCTAGTTCGGATTCATCAATGGATTTGTCTTCTACCTCCAAAAAATTGTCTCAATATTTCACTCCTAGTCCTAGACGATGTCACTTGACCGATTCAAACATATCTGATTTCATATATTCATTAAACATCGTGAATAGACTAATCAAAGTGTAAGTAGAGGACTCCACTTCAAGTATCAAGTAAAACAAGCGGGCAAGCATGGATGAGTGCAGTGCAGCAAGGAAGGTATGGGCTGTCTCGGCGAACAAGCAATAAAACGGTGAGTAAGCTATAGATTCAATAAAAATTACTCAAGTATTGTACGAACATAGTAATTGATGTCACGTGTGTATCGCATATCGCATTTTACATATTCATGATGGTCACTCCTCGATTGGTTTCGGCATTTTTTTTTTTTTTTCTAGTAATTCAGAATATTTGCAAAGGGCTTAGTCAGCTCAAGCGTATCTGTCAAGTATCCATTGTGATGATAATAATATTGATATGATGAGAAAGGAAATAGTAATGATGATTGTCATAAGAAAAAAAAATGATGACAATAATGATATAATTGTAGTTGTAGTAATATCAAAGATGATGTTAATAATAATGAGTAAGAATTATAATGATGACAATATCAATAATGA
>NW_020869850.1:40000-42500 GCF_003789085.1 Penaeus vannamei
ATCACAAAGCAATTAAGCTGTTTCATTAGCTTCTCTCGACGCATAAAAGGATTCATTCGGATTAATTTCACAGCAGATGAAGAGCCAAGACATCGGCACGAAAACACGGGCTGCGAAGCGTGTCAAGGGGTGACCTCGAAGGACCCAGGCGAGGGGGCGCTGCTCCTCCTTCCCGAAGCCTTGAGGCCCGAGATGGTAATGACGCTGCTTATCTCGGATGGCGTGGGGCGGGGTGAGAGTTAAAGGGACAGAGGAAGAGGGAATGAAGGGTGATGAAGGCGTGGTGGAAGGGAGAGAGAAGAGAGGAAAAGGGGTGGTAGAAGGGGCAGAGGAGGAGGCAGAGAGAGGGGTGGTGAAAAGGAGGAAGGAGAAGAGAGGGAAACTGGTGGTGGAAGGGGAAGAGGGGAAGGAGAAGGGTGAAGACAGAAAGGTGGTAGGGGAAAGGGAAGGAAAAGTGGAGAAAGAGGGAGAAATGGTGGTAGAATGGAGAAATAGGAATGGAGAGAATGGGAGAGAAATTATTGTTGGAAGAGGAAGAGGAAAAGGAGATGGGTGAAAATAGAGAGGTGGGCGGGGGAAGGGAAAGGAAAGAGGAGAAACAGAAATGGAGCGTAGAAGGGTAGGGGAAATGAGAAAGAAGGTGGAAGGGGATGAGGAAGGGACAGGTGAAATGGAAGAGGAAAGGAGGAAGAAAGGATATAAATGCAAGGAAGGATAGGAAAGAAGCGTGGTGATGGAGGGGTGGGGGTGTGGAGGGTGGAGGGACGGGTGGTTTAGGGGAGGGTCAAAGAGCTAAGGGAAAGGAGAGAGGAGAAGGACGATAAAGGAGAGGAGAATTTGAAAGAAGAAAGAGCTAAGGAAGAGCGGGGAGAGATAGACCAAAGACAGGAGGGAGGGAACAGAAAGAGAAAAAGGGGTAAGAGTGGAAAAGGGATGGGATAGAGGGAAAAGGGTAGGGTGTAGGAACGATGAACAGAGAGAATGAGATAAATAGAAAAGGGGAAGGTTCTTATGGAGAAGAAACTGGAAGGAGAAACAGGGACGTAAATGAGGAGGAAGAGAGGAGGAGGCTGAGTGAGGGGGTGTGGGGAGAGAAGAAAAGGAACGCCGCACATACCCCCGGCACGCACCAGACATCCTGGTTTAACCAGAGCCAAACTACGCTTCAAAATGCTCCTCTCAACTTTAGATTGGAGCAACAGAGCGCTGACCTATAACAGACTTCCTCAATTTCCATACAAATGAAATCCGGAACAACTGCGGCAGACTCCGGGCGAGCGTTGTAATGCTCCGCGCCGCCCCCGCCTGATTGTCCTCAGCTGCGGCGCTGTTGCAAGGCTATGTGGCCGATGCTGCCGCTGCTGCCTGACGGTGCACGTGCTACGAGGCGACGTGACGGTGCGTTGATAGCCGCGTTGGGGGAGGAGGGGGTTCCAGGGGCGTTGGGGGGAAGGGAGGGAGAGGCCGGGTGAGGGGTGAAGCTCCTCTCGTATGGCTATGTCGCTCAGCTGTCATGCCTCACTTGGCGGCCCTGATCTAATATCGTATTCGGTCTGAGCAGCGGGTCACAGCGCCGGGTCAGAAATGTTGAGGAAATTTACATTTAAATCTATATTCATCTGTATCTTGTTGCTCGGCCTGTTTGTTCACCGGGCTCGCCCCCTCCCCTCTCTCTAGCCCGGAGAAGATCTTCTTGGGGCTTTTTGGGGAACTTACGGTCGGTCGGTCGGTCGCTTGTTTGCCCCTACTCTCTCTCTCTCTCTCTCTCTCTTCTTTCTCTCTCTCTTTCTCGTTCTCTTTCTCTTCTCTGTTCTTCTCTCTTTCTTTATCTTTCTTCTCTCTCTTTCTTCCTCTTTCACTCTCTCTCTCTCTCTTTTTTCTCTCTCGTTCTTTTCTGTCTTTCTCACATCTTTCTTTCTCATTCTAACTCCCTTTCTTTCTGTTTCTCTCTACCTCTCTTTCTCTTTCTGTATCTCTCTTTCACTCACAGACTCTCTTTTTCTCTCTCTGTCCCTCTCTTCCTTTATCTGTTTCTTTCTACTACTCTCTTTTTCTGACTCTCTCTCTCTCTCTCTCTCTCTCTCTCTCTCTCTCTCTCTCTCTCTCTCTCTCCTCTCTCTCTCTCTCTCTCTCTCTCTCTCTCTCTCTCTCTCTCTCTCTATATATATATATATATATATATATATATATATATATATATATATATATATATATATGTGTGTGTGTGTGTGTGTGTGTGTGTGTGTGTGTGTGTGTGTGTGTGTGTGTGTGTGTGTGTGTGTGTTGTATTTATATATTTTTGCTCTATTCTGGTGTATTCTGAGAGTGCTGTTCAGTTTTCTCTTTCCCAGCTTCCTTTTCTGTCGTTCTTCCCTCCGAGTGCAACTATCCAAAAGTGTTCTCTTCAAGCTATTACGGTCACTCGCTCTCTCACTCTTCCTCTCGGTCTTCCTAGCTGTTGATATCCTTTTAGTTATCTTGTGGTCATTGAAGAGCTTTC
>NW_020869850.1:55000-62500 GCF_003789085.1 Penaeus vannamei
ATAAATAAATAAATAAATTAATTAATTAATATAAATAGATTAATAAATTAAATAAATAAATTAATTAATATAAATATAAATAAATAACTAAATAAATAAATTAATTAATAAATATAAATAAATTAATAAATCAAATAAATAAATTAATTAATATAAATATAAATAAATAAATAAATAAATGAATAAATAAATTAATAAATATAAATAATTAATAAATAAATAAATAAATAAATTAATATAAATATAAAATTAAATAAATTAATTTAATATAAATATAAATAAAATAAATAAATTAATAATTAATAAATTAAATAAATATAAATGAATCAATAAATTAAATAAATAAATAAATCTGTTGAGAATCCGTACGCTATAACTTAAGAATATAATAACTATTATTTCGCGAATTTTACCTTCCTTTTGTCGTCCTCTTCCTCAGAATCGTCAGAATCTTCATAATTCTTATTGCAAATTCTCTCTCTCGTTGCTTTGTCTCTTTCCTTTTCTGTTCTCCTCTCTCTTTCTCCTCTTAGTGTCCTGTCTTTCTTCTCCACCTGTTTTCCTCTCGTTTCTCTATCTCCTTCATTCATTTGTGTCTCATTTTGGTTCTTCCATTTTACTTTTTCTTGTCGTGGTCTTCTGTTCTCTCTGTTTCTCACATTCTTTTGCATTCTCTTTTGCCTTCCTTGCGTTTCTTTTTCCTCTGTCTTCGTCATTATCTCTCCTTCTGCAGTCTCTTCGGTTGTCTCTCTCTCTTTCTTATTCTTTCTTTCGTTCCTTTGTCTCATTCTTTCTTTCTTTCTTGCTCCTTCTTCACTCTCGGGTGTTGCTTCTTCCTCCGTTCGTCCTTTTCCCTTTTTCTTCGATTTTTCTTCTCTTTTATTCGTTGGTATTTTGTCCGTTTCTCTCTCTGCTTTTTCATTTTCTATCTTTGGTGTGCCTTCTCCTCCTTTCGTCTTTTTTCTCTTCCTTTCAGTCTCTGGTGTTCTGTCTCTTCCCTTCTTCGCTTTTATCTCTCTTTCTTTATCTGGTGTTCTGTTTCCTTCTTTCTTTGCTTTTCTCTCTTCTTCTTTCTCCGGTGTTCTTCCTGTCTTTTCAGTGTCTCTCTTTCTCTCTTTCTTCACTTTCGTTTTCTCTAAGCCTCCTTTATCGACCTCGTTTTTAATTTTCTTTTTCGCTCCTTCTCCTCCTTCTTCTTCCCTCTTTCTCTCTTCTTTGTCTCTTTCTTCTCTCTTTTCCCGTTTCTTTGTTTCGGTTTTCTCTCCTGCGATATTTTTTGTCTTTTTCTTCTTCTCCTCATTTTTATCACGGATTTTCTTCTTCGTCGCTTCTCGTTTACTCTTCCCTTTCTCTTTATTGTCTTCTTTATTTTCATCTTTCTCTGTGTCTTCTTCTTCTTCTTCTTCTTTATTTTTTTCCTTTTTCGCTTTCTTTTGCTTGGTTTTTGTGCTTTCTTGTACTTCCTTTTTCTTTTCGGTCATTTTGTCATTTCTTCGATTATTCCCAGTTGCCTCTTCCTCTTCTTTATCCGGTTTACTTCCTTTTATTTTCTTTCTATCTTCCTCTTTCGCTTTGCCTCGTTTCTTCGTTTCTTCTGCTTCTTTTATCTTTTCTTTCTTCTTCTCTTTCTTTGTTTCGTCTTTCCGTCTTTTGTCTCCTTTGCTTTTCCCATTTCCTTCGTTATCGTCTTCTTCTCCTCCTCCTTCTTCGTCGTCTCTTCCCTTTTCTTCGTCTTCTTCTGCGTCTTCTTCATCTTCGCTTTCGTCTTCTTCCTCATCTCTCTCTTCTGCTTCTTCTTTTCCTTCCTCTTCTCTCATTTTTTTGTCTGCTTCCCCTTTCGCTTTCCTTCTCTTGCCTTTTGCACTTTCTTGTTCTTCCTTTTTCTTTTCTGTCTTTTTGCCTATTTTCAGATTATTCCCAGTTGCTCCTTCCTCGTCTTTATCTGTTTTATTTCTTTTTTTCTTCTTTACTTCTTCCTTTTTCGTCTTCTCTTTCTTTGTTTCGTCTTTCTTTCTTTCTTCTTCAGTATCCTCTTCCTCTTTATCTCCTTCTTCTTCTTTATCTCTCTCTTCTGCTTCTTTTTTTCCGTCCGCTTCTCTCACTTTTTTGTTTACTTCCCCTTTCGCTTTCCTTCGCTTTCCTTTTGCACTTTCTTGTTCTTCCTTTTTCTGTTCTGTCTCTTTGCATATTCTCTGTTTATTCCCAGTTGCCCCTTCCTCTCCTTTCTCTACTTCATTTCCTTTTCTTCTCTTTCCTTTTTCCTTTTTCGCATTGCCTCCTTGTTTTTCCGTTTCTACTGCTTCATTTATCTTTTCTTGTCTCTTCTTCCCTTTCCTTGTTTCGTCTTTCGGTTTTTTGTCTTTTTTGTTTCTTCCTTCTCCTTCGTTATCGTCTTCTTCGTCCACGTCTTCTTCTCCGTTATTTATTCTCTCTTCCTCTTCCTCCTTATCTTCTTCTTCTTCAGTATCCTCTTCCTCTTTATCTTCTTCTTCTTCTTTATCTCTATCTTCTGCTCCTTCTTCTTTATCTCTATCTTCTGCTTCTTCTTTTCCTTCCTCTTCTTTCACTTTTTTGTCTTCCCTCCTTTTGCCTATTCTTTGTTTATTTCCAGTTGCCTCTTCCTCTCCTTTCTCTATTCTACTTCCTTTTCCTCTCTTTCCTTCTTCCCTTTTCGCTTTGCCTCCTTGTTTTTTCGTTTCTTCTGCTTCCTTTATCTTTTCTTGTGTCTTCTTCCCTTTCTTTGTTTCGTCTCTCCGTCTTTTGTCATTTTTGCTCTTCCCTTTTCCTTCGTTATCAATTTCTTGTTTTATTTCTTCTCCGTTGCTTCTTCCTTCTTCTGTGTGTTCTTCATCTTTATTTTCTTTTTCTTCTTCTTCGTCTCCTCCTTCTGCATTTCCCTTATTCTCCTCCGCTTCTCTGTCTTTTCTTCGATTGTTTTTTACGTTTTCTTGTTCTTCTTCTTTCTTCTCTACGTCTTTCTCTTCATTTTGTTCTTCCTTATTATCTTCTTTGTATTTTCTGTCTTCTTCTTTCTTCCTTTTTTCTTCCGGGCCTTTCGTCTCTCTTTCTGCCCTTCTTTCTTGTCTTTTCCCTTCTTTATTCGCTTTATCTTCTTGTCCTTTCCCTTCTCCTTTTTTCGCTTTATCTTTTTGTTCTTTCCCTTCTTCCTTATTCGCTCTGTCTTCTTGTCGTTTCTCTTCTCCTTTATTCGCTTTATTTTCTTGTCCTTTCCCTTCTCCTTTATTCGCTTTATCTTTTTGTTCTTTCCCTTCTTCCTTATTCGCTCTGTCTTCTTGTCCTTTCCCTTCTCCTTTATTCGCTTTATCTTCTTGTCCTTTCCTTTCTCCTTTATTCGCTTTATCTTTTTGTTCTTTCCCTTCTTCCTTATTCGCTCTGTCTTCTTGTTGTTTCTCTTCTCCTTTATTCGCTTTATCTTCTTGTCCTTTCCCTTCTCCTTTATTCGCTTTATCTTCTTGTCCTTTCCCTTCTCCTTTATTCGCTTTATCTTTTTGTTCTTTCCCTTCTTCCTTATTCGCTCTGTCTTCTTGTCGTTTCTCTTTTCCTTTATTCGCTTTATCTTCTTGTCCTTTCCCTTCTCCTTTATTCGCTTTATCTTTTTGTTCTTTCCCTTCTTCCTTATTCGCTCTGTCTTCTTGTCGTTTCTCTTCTCCTTTATTCGCTTTATCTTCTTGTCCTTTCCCTTCTCTTTTATTCGCTTTATCTTTTTGTTCTTTCCCTTCTTCCTTATTCGCTCTGTCTTCTTGTCCTTTCCCTTCTCCTTTATTCGCTTTATCTTCTTGTCCTTTCCCTTCTCCTTTATTCGCTTTATCTTTTTGTTCTTTCCCTTCTTCCTTATTCGCTCTGTCTTCTTGTTGTTTCTCTTCTCCTTTATTCGCTTTATCTTCTTGTCCTTTCCCTTTTCTTTTATTCGTTTTGACTTCTTGTCCTTTCCCTTCTCCTTTATTCGCTTTATCTTTTTGTTCTATCCCTTCTCCTTTATTCGCCTCATCTTCTTGTCGTTTCCCTTTTCCTTCATTCGCTTTGACTTCTCCTTTCCTTGTTTTTTCTTTAGTTGTTTTATTTTCTTTCTCCTTGTTTTTCACATCTCCTTCATTTACTTTTTTGTCTTCTGTTTTCCTCTCTTCTGGTCTTCGTTTATGGTTTCCGATTCCTCCTTCTTTTCGTCCTTCTTTGTTAGCTCCTTCGCCGTCTTTATCAATTTCTTGTTTGTTGTCGGTTTTCGCTTCTTCTTCCTCTTCGTTATCGATATCTCGCTTTTCTTCTCCGTTTGTCTCTTCTTCCTTGTCGCTCTCGTTCGATTCCTCTTCGTCATCGTCATCTTCATCATGTTTGAGTTCGTTATCGGCTCCTTCTTCGTTATCATCATCTTCCTCATGTTCGTTATCGTCTTCGTCTTCATGTTTCTCTTCGTTATCGGCTCCTTCTTCGTTATTATGATCTTCCTCATGTTCGTTATCGTCTTCGTCTTCATGTTTCTTTTCGTTATCGGCTCCTTCTTCGTTATTATGATCTTCCTCATGTTCGTTATCGTCTTCGTCTTCATGTTTCTTTTCGTTATCGGCTCCTTCTTCGTTATTATGATCTTCCTCATGTTCGTTATCGTCTTCGTCTTCGCTACCGTCCGTTATTCCTTCGTTTTCCTCATCCTCCTTTTCGTTATCGTCATCCGCTATCTTTTCGTCGACTTCGTGTTCGCTATCCATTTTCTATATCTCCCTTTCTCTTCTTTCTCCTCTTCGCACTATCTTTGGAAAAAAAATAGTTACTAGTAGTATCATAAGGATAACAATAATAACATCAATAACAGGGACAGATATCAGTAAAAAAGTTCAACTTATTAGTGATTTCAATAATAGTATATCTAACAGTATTTATTCATTATCGCAATACTAATGGTCTTAAGTGCAGTTAAAAATGGGCGTGTTTACGTGTGTTTATGGTGCTCCGTTGATGGTGATGAAGATGAAATGTGGGAAAAAAATGTACAGAAAGAGGCTATTGTTAAACGAGAGATTCATAAGCCATGCATAAGAGATTTTTCTGGAGAATTCTCGAAGACATAGTTTGACGAATTTCGATACCGGCCGTAAAAAAAGAATAACGCAAAAAGTCGTTAAGTTACAGGACATAACTTTAATTATCCACACACACACACACACTCTCTCTCTCTCTCTCTCTCAATCTATCAATTCTATCTTTCCTTTACGTATAATGGTCTGACTGACAACCACTTTCGCACCTCCTACTAATGGACGATACGCACTAGACTGACAGACACACAACGGGTGCTTAACAATCCTATTAATAACTAGAAGCACTCGGAAAGCGCAAACCTCCACCAAGCCAAGAGAGTCACTTATGCCACATATTCCCACTTGAAGCATTACATTAAAATCACCTCTTTCTAAAGTTCTAAAGTGACGTCCGGTAACATAACCTCCGTGGCAGTGGTGATAGAGGTAGTCATGATAAGGTCAAGTGGTGCAATCATTAAAAAGAAAAGAAAGAAAGAAAGAAAGAAAAAGAAAAAGAAAAAAAAACTGGATCCGGATCACCACCAAAATTCAATGGCATCTAAATTGGGCTAAGACACAATGATATTCATAACATTTTTTTTGTTATCCTACTAACCAACAAACAAACTAACCAACAAACAAACAAAGAAACATAACGTCTTTGGCGGAGGTAATACCAGTTATGGTACGACAAAGAGTGACAGAATCTTAAGTATTAGTGGCGTTGGTATTAGCACAGTACTAACATAAATCTGTGGCTTTTGTCGTTCCAAATCATTGTTCCACTGCTGTTATTGTTAATCTTATCATTAGTATATCTTGTCATTATCATTATTACTGATATTAATATGAATACTTTGATTCCTATTGTTATTATTATCATTATTAACACGATTTTTTTGTTATCGATATTATCATTAATATTGTTAACCACTGATGCCACTATCAATATCATTATCATATATATAAATATATATATAAATATATAAATATATATATAAATATATATATATATATATATATATATATATTGTTGGTGGGTAACATAATGCATTTTACAGCTTAAATCTACACCCTCAGATAATACTATAAAACTCTAACACATGTCCAGCTCTGCGTGTTCTAAACTGTCACTTCCTTATTTCAAATGGCTGTAAAAGCGAAAATATTTAACTTATGCACTTTACGAAGAACTAAAAGGTAGTCCTGATGTGCTAGAACACGCCTCGTTATAGAAAATATCATAATTGAAGTAATGAAAGAGGAAGTTACAGCTATAAAGGAGTTAATGAAGGACATTTAACACTGAATCTCGTTTGCTTGACTAACGAACCACTCAGAGCAAACCGTATATGTATATGTATATGTATATTTGTATGTATATGTTCATGTTTATATATGAGTATGTATATGTGTATGCCTATGTAGGTATGCGTGTATATTTATATTTATACATATAATGTATGTCTTATGCTATTCTGCCTGTAATTTCCTTTAATATCATTATGTATAATGTCATTCAGTATTAATATAATTAGTTTACTTATTTAAATACATTATGTCCTGATTTATCTTCCTAGTTTTTAATGTTTAATAGTTCAAGGGGCCTTCCTAAGGGAGTTTCACTCCTGGAGGGCTCAGCCATACCACTAGTGTAATATGTTGTATTTTTGTTGATGTATTGTATTTGGCTAAATAAATTATTTGATTCTGATTCTGACTCTGAATATCACCCGTTGTAGAAATGAGTAAAAAAAATAAACAAATAAAATGCCATTTCTATTTAACGTTCCTTTTCATCTTAAATTGGTAAAAAAAAACGTTATTTCACGTTATCTTGGGTTCAAATAATTTACCTCCGATAAGATAATAAAATGCCTATTTCTATTTAACGTTCCTTTTTAATCTGTGGTTGATAAAAGCGTCATTTTGCCTTGTTTAACGGGGTTCAAACCTATACAGCCACAGAAACAATGCAACTAGGTTAATAAAGATATTTACAGGACTTGTTAAATAATGTTGAAATCGAGACGTTTCAACACATCGCGGATAAAGCAAATCAATCCGTGGGATTAGATTGATTAGATTAATTCGAGACTGGTTTACAGTGCCTTAGAAAGTGTTGGTGTCCCTCCCAGGCAGGCACGATAGGTATTGAAATTATTGTTCAAGGTATGAAAAAAAAAATGATCTGAAACACTGTAATTACTGTGTCTCTAACCTGATGCGTGTAGAAAATCCCGAAAAGGCATTTCTTTTCCTTCCTTTTGCACATGAAAACAAAACACACACACACACACACACAAACAAAACACACACACACACTCACACAAACACACACATACACACGCACACACACACAAAAAAAAAAACACACACACACACACACACCACACACACGCACGCACGCACGCACACGCACACATGACGATCCCTCTCGCCTCTCCTCGTACGTCACAACCTC
>NW_020869850.1:75000-77500 GCF_003789085.1 Penaeus vannamei
GTTGAAAAGCTATGAATGAGAAGCAAATTCTTCCCAATACGAGGGTTGTATTTGACTGGTTTCGAATATATCTTCGTCATAAGTGCTTACATATACATACATATATAAACAAATTTCTGGCGAAGATATATAAAAGAAACCTGCCAAATACATCTTTTGTTTTGTGAAGATATTCATTCTCATTCATAGCTTTTCTACATTTGTCAACATGTATACGATTCATCTAATGGATGGTCTATACACGTATTATCGCAAAGTAATAATATACGATATATGAATGAAATAATGTACGATTAAGAGACGAAAAACTCATAAATAACCTTTGCGACGAAATGGTAATAATCTCTAGTTGCTTTTGCTAGTAATACCTTTATCACAAATGGAATATGGATATAGCTATTGTAAATGGAAAACATATACATCATTGCAATTAGCGTCACCATTGACTTTTTGATATGATAAAATTAATATACAGGTTGGTGATATCAGAGTTATTAAGAACATAATCCTGGGGAAGCCAGGTATGTACCATTTGTTGGCTTTGAAGATGGGATTTAAAATGGAAATCGGTCCTCCAAGGGTTTTGAGTTTGACACCCCAGTTATAGGATCATGGACAGATCCAGCCTATTAAAAATCTCAGGTAGCTGTCACAAACGGCCTACAACTTCATGCTTGGAATTCCTTGACGGTTTAAAATGGATTCCCTGTTGATTGAAGGTCTAGGTATAGAAATGTGTGTCCTGTCTGTTCCCATGGAGAAGGAGACTTTCTTCTGCATCTTTCATAAATTTCGGTATTTTCCTCTCTTCTCTCTGGCTAAACAACGAATATATTTTCAACTTGCAGGAGAGAATTGCAGAATGCAGGACTCAGGTTACTCAACTGCCACCAACAGGATAAGATTTTTTTGGTAACAGGCTAGAATTTAATGCTCAGAAGAGGACCGAGAAGCAGACACAAGCAGAGAGAGAGAGAGAGAGAGAGAGAGAGAGAGAGAGAGAGAGAGAGAGAGAGAGAGAGAGAGAGAGAAGAGAGAGAGAGAGAGAGAATGAGTATCAGTTCAACAGATTGAATTAAGGAAGAAACATATCCTTTCTAAACCTAGACATTGCATGTATCACCGAAATTATAAGGAATTTCCCTGGAGAGCTTAGCTTGTGTGGTAAAATTTTAGCTGACTCTCCCCTTAACATACCATAGCCTAACCTTTCCACTATTAATAACTTGTATGTTTAAGGGTAGGGAAAATTGACTAATCACTTTGACATAGATATATATCCAGACAGACAAATAGATACTAACTACGCACTGAGCATAATAATAAATACCAAGGAAACTTTCAACATTTCTAAAGAAGTGTTTAATTTTGAATATACAATGAATTTTTATCTCGGTATACTATCTACTGTGACAAAGAATTGAATGATAAGTTATATTTCCTTCAAATACATAGCTTTACTTCCCTTCATTAATAGAGAGAAGCAAGATTAAGAGCTAAAAATGCTTGACTATTTTAATGTGAATTTAATATATTATATGACGAGATTCTTATAATACTTTTTATCCTATTAATTTACATACTGTTACATTTGATACATATTACTTACGACAATATTCGCATACAGATCATGCAATCTGTAATATGGTATATGCTATTCATTATAGAGATATTGTGAAACAAAATTTTCTGTTGCATTATAAAGTATTAATTATAATTTGTATCCAGTTGATTCTACGCATGTCCATTGATGCGAGACTCGTAGCATCACTACAACACACACGGATATCTTGCAATACCTCGGTTACGAAACGCATCGTACTGCCTAGTTTAAAAATTACGCAGACACGCGCACACACACACACACACACACACACACACACACACACACACACACACACACACACACACACACACCTATGTCAAGACTAATCTTTCCATTGCCTAAGATATTTTCCGTGATATGATTATTTTCTAGACTGATTTCTTCCGTTGTTTATCATACCTATATTTTTATCTCCTTATTTATCCGACTTATTCACATACTTTCGAAACCTTACTTTATCCCTTTATTAATTAGTTTTATTTTCCTTTTGCCGATTGTTTTGTCTCTAATCCATGTCTAGGGAGTATAGTGGGCGTAGACCTAAGGCGCGGCTCGTGAGCGTCTGAAAAAGCAACACAAGTCTGCGGCATGAACTCCCATCCGACAGGGAGCCACTCAATGAGCATACCGTCGTCCATCCGACACGGAGCCCCTGAAAGAGCATAACGACGCGCATCCGACCAGCGTCACTGAATGAGCATAACGACGCTTAAGCGATACAGACCCATCGGAGGAGCATAACGGCGCCCACCACACACGAAGCCACCGAAGGAGCTTGAGACGCCCACCAGACACAGCCACTGAATGAGCATAACGACGTCTACCAGGCACAAAACCACCGAATAAGCATGAAACGCCCATCAGACACATAACCACTGAATGAGCATAATGACA
>NW_020869850.1:102500-117500 GCF_003789085.1 Penaeus vannamei
AATGATCAAGCAGTCTTAAGTGTGATTCTGCTGTAGATAGCCACAGAGGAGAACAATGCTCAATTTGAGGTAAACTGAAAGAAAAAGCAACGTAATATCATCTTCATAAATCTTCTTGCACTTGCAAATGATGCCTAAATTAAATGAAACTGCCCCGGTCATATTCCTAACTTACAATTTAAATGAATAAAGGGTTACATCTTGTTGTTGTTATTATCATCATAATCATTATTATCATTATCATTATTATGATAGTGGTAACAATAAGGATCATGATAGTAATAATATCAATGACGATGATAATAATGACATTAATAATAATAACAACCATGATGATGATGATAACGGTATTGGTAATAACAACAACAATGATAATAACAAAAATAATAATAATAATAGTAATAACAACAACAACAATAATAATGATAATAATAATAATGATAATAACAATAATAATAATGAAAAAGTAACGATGAAGATGATGATGATGACAATAATAAAGATATAACTGACACAAGAACACCAAGTGAAAGTTATCAACACTGTATTTTGACGGAAACCTAATTCGAGCAGCGAGAGACCTTGGCTTCAACAGTGAGATAAAAAATACATCGCCCTCAAGGAATTCAATCTTGTCGAGCAGATTTTCAAAACATCTTTTGTTTTAGTCCTTTTTTTTAAATCTCACTCTCTCCCCCTGACTGAAAACTTTCGCTGTAGAGCTTTCTGTTTCTTTGGCAAAATAACACCGTCGAAAATATAATGTTTTGAACAGTTTTTTCGTGTTCGTAAAGGCAGGAAGAAAATCTTTAACATACTTTTTACACAGATACATGTATTTGTATATGCATATTATACATATATATATATATATATATATATATATATATATATATATATATATATATATAATATATATATGTGTGTGTGTGTGTGTGTGTGTGTGTGTGTGTGTGTGTGTGTGTGTGTGTGTGTGTGTATGTGTGTGTGTGTGTGTGTGTGTGTGTGTGTATGTGTGTGTGTGTGTGTGTGTGTGTGTGTGTGTGTGTGTGTGTGTGTGTGTGTGTGTGTGTGATGTGTGTGTGTGTGTGTGTGTGTGTGTGTGTGTGTGTGTGTGTGTATGTGTGTGTGTGTGTCCTAAAGCATTGGTTCCCAAACTGTGGACCTTGGCCCCCTGGAGGAACACATAACAGAATACAGGGGGCCATGATGTATACGATGTATAAAATCAATACTCCATATTAAAACGAATTGTCGCAACAGACTTGAAGTGAAGTATGCCTTACGGTGTGCTTTAAGTGAAATAAAACGAAGAATCAGGCAACTTATTAACAATTTGCAATACCATCCACCACACTGAGTGGATTGGGGTTTCGAGTGAATGAAAAAGGACCCAAGCTTGAATATTCAGAAGAAAATTAGTGTGAAAGGAGGTGGGTGTGTGGCCACTGAAGGTCGTGGTCGTGTTAAAGGTAATTATGACTTCCTGTGATGGCATTTCTCTCAGAATAAGATTTGTCAGATTTTTAAAAAAGTCATATACTAGTGTGGCATTACTTGACTTTTCAGTCAGCGGAATTTGGTTTTATCTTGTTTTGTGTGTGTATTGTTGAAGCAGCTTCTAGCAATATACCCATTTTTTTTATTACAGTATACTCTGGGTATGGAAATTTCTTGAGCACTATATTATTATTTTTTTTAGTATCATTTCAAAAATGACTTTATTACTACTTCACAAAAGAACAAAACACTTGCATGGAATCAATAAAATTACAGGAATTGCTAGAGTGCTAGAGTAGATTATATATGGGCGTAACGAGTGCAGGACTCTAGTCACTGTAGTTATGTGTTATGCCTAGCGGTGGGCCATGAGCAAGCATCCTGTATGAAAAGTGGCTAACGACCAGAAAAAGTTAGGGAACCACTGTCCTAAAGGATGTAAAAGACACCTTGTCACCAGTTTGTAAGAAGTTATGCAACCTCAAACGTAAGGACAGTTGTTAAGGTCGAAACTCGTTAACCGGCTTGACACTTTATTCACGAAAGAGCCCAAAACCAGTAAAATGGATACCCAATATACGAGACTGAAAAATTTGCCTCGTTCTCTCTGCGGGTCACGCCCTTTGACCAGCGGAGGTCGAGAGGTCAGAGTCGGGTCAACGCCAATCGTGACCCTATGCGGCCCGAAGCAGATGTTCCGTAGAAGCTTATGTTGGTGGCGAATTTTAGAACCACGCGACAACATGAAGTCCACTTGGCTCGGTCTGTGAGCTAATGACCTTCTATGCATGCCATATGTGTGCTTATTGTTTGTGTGTGAATTTGTTTTTGTTTTCATACATGGGATATATATATATATATATATATATATATATATATATATATATATATATATAGTATAGGTATATGTATATATATATATATATATATATATATATATATATATATATATATATATATATATATATGCTAGCTTACATATTCATCCTATATAAGTATATCTGACTATTATGGATGTAAGTCACCAGTTTGTATATGCATCAAACGTAAGACAGTTGTTATCGTTATATCTTTATTCACGATAAAATGGATACACAATATATGCACATCGTGAGGTCAGAGTAACGCCAAACACCCTATAAGCAGATGTTCCGTAGAAGCTTATAATTTTATGACAACATGAAGTCCACAGATAATACCTTGTATGCATGCCATATATAATATACATATATGTATATATATATAATATATATATATATATATATATATATATATATATATATATATATACTGGTACATATATACACTTATATATACATATACATATATATATATATATATATATATAATATATATATATATATATATATACATATATATATGCATATATATACATATTTATATATGTATATATACATATATATACATATGCATCCACGCAAATATATGTGTGTGTTTGTACACGTGGATGTATTTGAGGATTCAATACCGCTGAGCAGCATATTTTCCTTTTGCCTGCTTTCTTCTGTTGTTATTACACGTGTCAGTTGACGTTAAAATATCCTATTGCTCTGCTAATACTTGAAGCATCATCACATAATCCACGCTCACAGGCTGTCAGCGCCGTGTCCGTTTCAATAATCCGTGCTGACAGAAAAGCAAAAGTTACTCGTAGTTTATGCATCGAGTGAACAGGGGAGGGCGATGCATTACATAAACCGGCGCTTAAACTGGAAACAGTCGCCCTACAGTTTCTAAACCTTTGCCGGTGATTGAACAGTAATTGATATAATAGATATACTTTTTATCCATGTAATGCGCGGTGCCGGATATCGAGGAATTAGCTCTTTCAACCAGATATCAGAGAGGAACTAATCGCCGCACGAGTTAACGCAATGTTTACGCGAACGGGGCAAATTCTCGAACAGCGACTCTTCTGCGAACGATTACAAGAACGCAGCGATATCCGGTTCTCGCGACAATACTTCCGAGAAAGAAAGAGAGGGAGAGAGAAAGAGAAAGAAAGAGAAAGAGGAAAGAGAGAGAGAAAAAACAATCAAATGAAACTACTAATACGTCTCGTTAGCGAGCTTTATCTATTATAATATGACCCTCAACAAGCGCATTTCTCTGATACAAAGTATATAATTTCTGCCTTTCTCTGGCCAGTCCATGGTAATTTTGCTCACTGATTATTTGAGCTTCCTGTTCACTAGAGGGAAATATATGAAAAGTTATTTTGGCTTTACAGCTTTTCTAAAAGAAGGACAAAAAGCTCAATTAATTAAAATAAAAGTCCATTGTCTTGTTGAAATTATTATGTATATCCTTTCCGTTTGATGTATGTTTGCTCTGTGATTTGATTTTCTGTTTCTCATTACAGTAATTAAACCTTTTTCCTATCTGTTGCCTTCACTTAGTTCTTTTTTAATTATATTTATTCATTTTTTTTTCGTATCTTCACTCAATTTTAGCAGGAAGTAATTCTGAGTTTGATGATGGCGCATTTCAGCTCAGTATTCCAGCAATATATATTAGTGATTCTATTATTATGCTACACCAATGGCAGCGTTATGCGTCGATTCAATTCCTGAACACAATATTAGACGATGGCTTGTTGTCATTAACAGATTAATCTTAATCCTGTGATTCCGGAATAGTATTTTTTTACATGATGAGAATACAGATTTTGTCTTTTTCATTCACTTTCCTTTTTTCGTCTTATTTTTTCAAGCTTATTCTTCCACATCATTATTGTTTTTTTTTTTTGTTTTTTTTTTTTTTAATTAAATACCATTGCATATTATTAATTTCTCGGGTTTCTTTCGCTCTTTCCCTTCTTTCTATGATTCTCTCCACTTATTTCTTCTTTTCTGCCTTCTTCCTTTATTCCCCTTCCTTCTATAACCTCCTTTATCTCCATCTACTCTCCTTTCTCTTCATCTTCTGCTCTTTTGTTTTATTCTTATACCTCTTCTTATTCATTTTCCTTCTTTTTGAATCTTATGATTTTCATAGTAATGATAAAGATGATAATAATGAAATAATAATGATGATGACGGTAAAAATTATCATAATACTGATAAAAATAATAAAAATAATATGTTGAAAATAATGATAATGATGATGATAAAAATAATGATAATGATAATAATAATAATGATAATAATAACGATAATGATAATAACAATGATAACAATATTTATAATGATAATGATAATATTAATAATAACGATTATGATAATAATGATAATAATAATAATAATAATAATAATATTAATAGTAATGATACTAGAAATAATAACAATAACAAAACTGATAGTAATAAAGATAAGGAAAAAAAGAGTTTTTATTGATGATAATGATAATAATGATAACAATAGCAGCAGTAATTTTAATAGTGATAGTAATAATGATAAGTATAACAATAACAATAGTTATAATTACAGTGGTGGTGATAATTATACATATAATGACAATGATAACAATAATAATGACAACAACATTAATAATAATAATAGTAAAAATAATAATAGTAATAGTAATAATAATGATAATAATAATCAAAATATTATCAATAATGACAATAATAATAAGAAGAACGACAATATTAATAATGATAATAATACTATTAAAATTAATAATGATAGAATATTAATTTTAATGATATTAAGATTTCAAAATTTAATATTGATAATAGCTGTAACATGGATAATAATGAGGATAATCAAAACGATAATGATTATGACAAAGGTAATGATAATGATTATAATTATGATAATAGTTACCCTAATATCAACGGAATAGGGGTAACTGCAATTATTATTATTATTATTATTATTATTATTATTATTATTATTATTATTATTATTATTATTTAATCCTGGATCCTGATCAATCTTGAGGCATCTAAGGTGAGCCAAGACGCACCTCTGGTAAAAAATTCATAAAAGTTTGTTCAAAACCTATCTTTAGTTGTCCTGCTAACGAACAAACTAAATAAATAAATAACCACCGCAAACGATTCATAACCTTACTGGCTGAGGCAAAAAACTAATAATAGATATTGTAATGAGAAAAAAAACAACATTATAAGGATATAAATAACGATAATGAGGATAATAATAATAATAATAATAATAATAATAATAATAATAATAATAATAACAATAACAATAAGAATAACAACAACAGCATAATAATAACAATAAGAATAAGCATTATTACAACTATAATTTTAATAAAAATTATAATGATAATAATAAAAACAACAATAATGATAATATTAATGATAAATATTATTATTGCTACTATTATTTTATTATCATAATAATGATGATGACAATAATGATAATACTAGCAACAATAATAATAATAATAATGGTAAAAGTAATAATAATGATAATGAAAATGATAACACTAATCATCATTATCATTACTATTATTATTATTATTACAATTGATAATACTGAAAATGGTAATAATGACGATAATAGACAAATAATAGTAACAATTATGATAACGACAATGACAATAATTATAAAAATGATAATAATGGTAAGAAATATTAGGAATATTGATTTAAAAAGTAATGATGATAATGATAATGATATATCGGAATGTATATTCAAAAATAAACAAAAACAGTAAATAATGGTATTAGTAGTGATGATAATAAGAAACAGAAGAAAGATAATAGAGAAAATAAGAATGAACTAGTTATAAAGACATTAATAATAGCTACAAGATAACAATGAAAGCAATGAAATTTATGATAATTTCGCGGATCTATAATGAAATATATCATTCGTATTTCCCTACCTCCTCCCTTTCCCTCTCCCAGTCCCCTCCCATCCCCATTTCCACTTTTCTCCCCCCCCCCCTTCCTAAACTCACCTATCTTTGAATTATCTCTCAAACTAAACCTCTGGTGGTATTTTGATTTTTTGTCAAAATCCAAAAAATGACAAAAAAATCCTCGAATTGAACCGCAAACCTAGAAGTTCTATAATAACTCTGATAAGGCTGTTTGAATGTTAAATAATTGTTAAAAAAAGTAATTGAAATGGAATTTTAGGCCTTAATAGGCTTCACTGGATGATTACTTGTCTTTTCAACCTGAACTTGGAAGGTTAAGAGGTCATTTAGGTTCACTAATGGTCTCTTTTGGTCAATCAGAAGTAAAAACCATAGATTTGAACTCTATTTGAATACTTTGAGTGTCTTAGGGTGAAAGGATCCAATGCTTTGAAACTCGCTGACTCAACAGGAACCGCTATAATATTGCTTGAGACATGTATCATGAAGGGGAGAGGGTGGGCTATACCCTACCACGCTGGCCCACTGCAGGTTGGTAGGAGCTCTCACAGTCGCCTCATTACGACACGCACTGATATATATTGAGAGTATTCTTATCGTGTCCCTCTGTCCTCTATTCTTATCGTGTCCCTCTATCCTCTATTCTTATCGTGTCCCTCTATCCTCTATTCTTATCGTGTCCCTCTATCCTCTATTCTTATCGTGTCCCTCTATCCTCTATTCTTATCGTGTCACTTTATCCACAGGGGGAATACCTGTAGGGAATCGAGATGAATTTCCTTGCCCAGGGGACCAACGCGCCGGTCTGGACTCGAACCCTCGAATTCACATTGTACTGGTCTTTGCGTCCGATTCTCTAACCATTTGGCAGCCGCACCCTCGTATGTCTGTGTGTGCGTGTGTTTGTGTATGCTTGTATGCGTGCAGTGGGTGCATGTGTGTTTGTGCGCGTGCGCTTGTGTGTATTCGTGTGTGTTTCATGCACCAAGTTACGTGCATATCTACAAATGCAGTTGTTGAAGCACAAATACATACACGATATAGAAGCGCATACGCACATACTCAGAGACACGCAGGCGCACACACACACACACTCACACACACACACACACACACACACACACACACACACACACACACACACACACACACACACACACACACACACACACACACACAACAAAACAAAACACACACACACAAACACAACACACCACACAAAACAAACACACACACACAAACAAACAAACACACACACACAAACAAACACAAACACAAACAAACAAACAAACGCACGTGGCCCGTAGAGTCCCGCCCGCGTTAATCACGGCCTCCTCACGCCTCCCGGCCGCCGCTCCTTAATTCAAGAATCCTCGCCATGCCCCGAGAACCGAGTCCCGAGAACGGCGAGCGATAAAGGAGAGAGAAACGCGACAGCGACGACTCCTTCTACGAGCTACGGCCTCGTCGTTTTCCGCTCGGGTTGTGGCGTTGCTGGTCTTCCTTCTCTTCTTCCTCCTTTTCCTCCTCTTTTTTTTCTCTACTTCTATCTTTTCTTCCTTCTTTCCTCCTCTTTCTTCTTCTACTTCTACCTTCTCTTCTTCTCCTTTCCCTCCTCCTTCTCTTCTTCTACCTCTTCCTTCTCCCTCTCATCTTTTTTTCCATCTTTCCTTGTCTTCTCTCTCCTCCATCTCCTCCTCTTCCTCTTCCATCCTCCTCCTCATCCCTCTTCCTTTTGCTCCTCTTGCCTCTGCCCCTAATCTTCCCCCCTTTTCGTCTTCCTTCTTCTCCTCCTCCTCTTTATCTTTTTTTTCCTTTTTAGTCTTATTTCTCCTCTCCCTTGCTCTTCTTCCTGTTCCTCCTCCTCTACTTCCTTTCTCTTCTTTCTTCTTCCTCCTCCACCTGCTGTCCCAGCTACTGTTTCTTCTCTTTCTCCTCCTCCTCCCTGTCCTATTTCACTTCCATCTTCTCACTTTTCTTCCTCCTCCAGCTTCTGCCCCTGCCTCTCCTCCACCTCCTCCTCGTCATCTTTTTTCTCCTCCTTCTCCGTACTTCTCCTACTCCTCTTCCTCCTGTCCTAGCCTCCCCCCCCCCCCCTACTCTGACGTAGGTCGAGCAGAATATTTTTTTCTTCTCTTTTTTTACCTACTATTCTTTAGATTTTCCCTTTCCTCTCTTTTCAGGAGAGAGAAAGGCAGAAAAAGGGAGAAGCAGTGGGCAGGTGGGGAGATAAGGGGGAGATCCTACCGTCTTCTAGGATTCTGCAGGAAGCTCTCCTACCGCAGTTAAAGGATTTCTGAAAGATGCGTCTCCTTTCCTCGCTTCCTCTCATGATCTATGTCGTCTGGGGGAGAAATATGCACAAACCCTTTTACGCGACTTCTGTGTCAGATGACAAGGGCCCTGGGACTGGAGGGGGGGGGGGGGAGGTAAGTGGAAGAATAAGGAGCAGGGAAGGAAGGGAGGAAGGAGGAGGAGGAGATGAGGAGTTGGGAGAGATGAAGGAAGAGTTAGAAGAAGGGAAAAGGAAGAAGGAAGAGGAGCAGAAGGGAAAAGGAAGAAGAAAGAGGAGCAGAGGGGAAAAGGAAGAAGGAAGAAGAAGAGCAGAAGGGAAAAGGAAGAAGGAAGAGGAGCGGGAGAGGAAAGGAGAGGGAGAGAATTAGAGAAGAGGGAAGAACGAGAAGAGAACGATAAGTAGAGAAAGAGAAAGGAAGGAAAGAAGAGGAGCAGGCGTGAACGAGGTAGGGAGGAAGGTAGAAGAGTGGAAGAGAGGAAAGAAATGAAGTAGCTGAGGAAAAGAAAGAGAGGGAGAGAGGAAAGAAAAGAGGAAGTAGAGGGATAACAAAGGAGGAAGGAAGAGGATAAGAAGAGAGAGAGGAAAGGAGGAAGAAATACGGAGAAGAAAAGACGAGAGAAAGAGATGAATGAAGAAGGGAGAGGATTAAGAGAGGAGGAAAGAGGAGCAGAAGAGAGGATGTAGAGGGAATTAAGAGAGAAAGGAAGAGTTGGAAAGAGAGAAAAAAAATGGATATAGAGGGAAATGAAGGAAGAAGAGGGAACTAAGAGAGAATGGAAGAAAGTTGGAAATGGAGAATAAAAAAGGATACAGCGGGAAAAGGAGGAAGGAGAGGGGATTAAGAGAGAAAGGAAGAAGAGATGAGAAGGGAGAGAAAGAGAGAATGTTAATGGAAAAAAAAGGGATTGAAGGAGGGTTAAAGGAACGGATAGACAGGGGAACAGAGACAGACAGAGAAAAAAAGAGAAAGAGAGATAGAGAGAGAGGGGAGAGAGAGAAGAGAGAGAGAGAGAGAGAGAGAGAGAGAGGAGAGAGAAGAGAGAGAGAGAGAGAGAGAGGAGAGAGAGGAGAGAGAGAGAGAGAGAGAGAGAGAGAGAGAGAGAGAGAGAAAGAGAAAGAGAAAGAGAGAGAGAAAGAAAGAGAGAGATAGCGCAACATACAAACCACAGATAGAATGAAGGAGAGAAGCTGAGATATAAAAATGAAAGAGATGAACTAAGAGAAAGAGAAATAAAGACAGAGAGAGGGGAAGGGAGACAGATAAGACTAAGAAAACAGACGAGAAAAGGAGCGAGGTGAAAGAGGGACGTGAGATAAGAGCAACATAAACAAGACCAAAGAGGGAGGAGGAAGATGCAGAGCGGGCGAAGACAAGGGAAGCGAAAGTGACGGCGAAGGAAAGAGACAATAATAGAAGGAATAAACATCTGAAGAAGGGAACATGTGATGAATGGAAGGAGGGACAACAGCGGAGGAGAAAGAATAATTCGGGAGGTGAGAGAGAGAGAAGAGAAGAGAGAGAGAGAAAGGATGATAGAAAGGTAGAGAATCTGCGAAAGAAGGAAACAAAAAGGAAATGAAAAGATGGACAAGAAAGAAAAGGCATTTCTCTCTCTCTCTCTCTCTCTCTCTCTCTCTCTCTCTCTCTCTCTCTCTCTCTCTCTCTCTCGGCTCTCTCTCGCCTCTCTCTATTAATCTATCTATCCATCTACCTACCTTTTTTATCCCTATCTATATATTCCTTTATATTTCTATCGGGCTATCTATCTACCTACCTATCCACATACACATATATGTACACATACAGAGACTAACACATACGGACATATACTAACATTTACATTATATCCCAAAAGACACAAAGGCCGATGGACCTGGCACTCATTTGTCTCCTTATATAAATAGGTATGCACAAATAAATAAAAAAATTACATATTATATACACAAACATATATATACTTATATACGCATATACACAAACACACACACACACACACATGTATGTATGTATGTATGTATGTATATATATATCCAACTATCTATCTACCTCTATCTCATTTTGTTTGTTTGTTTGTTTAATTGTTTGTATAGGCGTCTATGTGTATGTGCGTGTGTGTGTGTATCCGCGGTCGTGTTTATCTGCGTATGTGTGCGTGTGTGTATGTGTACCCTCTTTCCACTCCCCATCTTCCCCGCGCTGAGCCTGATATGCTAATCATTATTCAGGAAACATCACAACACTTGCTTTCTTTCGGAATCCCGTCGCGTAGTAATGAATTTTGAGTGTCCTTTGATTTCATAATGGGGACGCCCCGTGTACTCTGATCCCTTGCTGCTTTCTTCCTAATTTATATATTTCTTTACTGAAGAAAGAGGGATAGGAAGGGAAGAAAGAGGAGGAGGAGTAGATGAGGAGTTGGGAGAGGTGAAGGAAGAGTTCGTAGAAGGGAAAAGGAAGAAGGAAGAGGAGCAGTAGAGGGGAAGAAAGGAGGAGGGAAGAGAATTGGAGGAGAGGGAAGGGAGAGAGAAACGAGAAATAGAGAAAGAGGAAGGGAGGAAGGAAGAGGAGCAGTGGAGGAAAGGAGAGGGGAAGAAAGGAGGAGGGAAGAGAGGAGAGGGAAGAGCGAGAAGAGAACGAGAGATAGAGAAAGAGGAAGATAGGAAGGAAGAGGAGCAGGCGTAGACGAGGAGCAGTCTTTAAATCGATAAGAATACGAAAATACTAATCATCGAGGTAGTAAAGTTTATCATACCACTGATTGGTAAGAGTATGATATTGATTATATATTTCTTTATTGTCTATCTGTTACTAAACCATGCAATTATAATTTTATCATCTTTTATAATTTTATCATATCTCTGGTTTGTAAGAGTATAATATGAATTATATATTTCGTTATTGTCTATCTGTTACTAAATCATACCATTAAAATTTGATAATTCTAAAATCATTATCATATCATTAGATGGTGAGAACACGATATTAATCATATCAATTTCGAATATATCTATTCATATATTTGTTAATCTTTATCATATACTTGGTTGATAAGAATATGATATCAATCATATCAATTGACTTGTTTCTATTAAGTCTAATGATATATTTGTTCCTCCGTTTACGTATAAGAACGTGTATATCTGGCAAGGCTTTCAGATAACTTTTAACATCAACGTCGTGATTTATCTGGCGATATTTTCGTCCGAGGCGAATCTTCAAGCAAGGGACGTGTTGTCTCGCCTCGTTGCCCAGCTGAACAGTTTCCAAAGTTTCAAGTAGCAGAATCTGTCTCGCCGTTCAGGGACGAGGGAGAAAGAGACAAGTTTGGAATAGAAAAAAAAGCGAGCAAGGATTTTCGAAGATATGTTATTCGTTGTTTTCTTCGTCTGTTCAATTCGAACAAAGCGCTTATTTGGGTCGAGTTCGTGAAGATTATCGTTATATGGCAGTGGTGCCGCTCTGAGCATGTTTGTCTTTATCACTATTCACATCTCTCTTTCTCCATACGCACACATACACAGCACACACACACACACACAACACACACACACACACACAGCACACACACACATATATATATGTATATATATATATATATATTTGTGTATGTATATATATATATTGTTGTGATATCCTGTAACGCAGGATGACGTCACCGCCCTGGACTTAGTATGTTAATGCAGACTCGATATGATAATATTCATAACTGTCCTTGATTTTATAATCCAGTTTCCCATACCTTATGTGGTTCTCCATCATAGTTCATAACCAATTAGAATTGCTTGTAAAAGAGTTTATAACTCAGATCTACAAGTCTAAATAAGGGGGAGGTGTGCATGACCTTTGACCCCACCCCCGCCCTTCAATCTTACTCACTCATTTGACGCTGCATTTTGTGAAAGAACGAGCTCATCGGATGTTGGTGGCCGCGTCATGTTGCCCGCTATGACAGATAAGTTAGGATAATAACCATAGGCCATGCAGTCCTTAGACATCAAAGATGAAGGGATAATTTTCATTGGCCGCTTTTTTCATAAAGAAAATATCTATTGGTGTTTTTAGGACCTGAATGACATCAAAATGAGCTCAAATGTTTATGCTATATATATAATACGCATATATACATAATATGAATATATACTTATTTATATGTATATTTATATGTGTGAGAGAAAATAAGTGAGAATATGAAACAGATAGCGAGGGTAAAGTGTATGTGTAAAAAAAAAATACGATGTACAGCCCGAAGAGTGTATGAGAGAAAGAAAGAGACAGAGCGAAAGACGAAAACGGAGAAAGAAAGCAGAGTAGCAAGTGATAAAAAAAAAAGCGAGAAAGAGCGGGAGAGAAAACAAGGGGCGCACGGACGGGCTACCGCGTGCACCTCCCACCGCGTATCAGGTGACACTGAGAAGTCTGCGAGTCCTTAATCCCTGAGCGACGACCATCTCTAATATCATCAGCGGGAGTCGTGCACACAGAGACCGGAACACGCGAAATTGGATTCTGAAATTTCCATTTCCACATTTGAAAGCCGCCCTCCTTATCGCCAGGCAACAAAATGCAAGGCGCATCAGGCCGTGTCTGAGCTCGCCGTCGGGATTCAGACGCTTCGGCCAGACAGCGACCCGCGAGTCTGTCTGATGTGGGCCGGGGGGGTGGGGGTGGGGGTGGTGGTGTGGTGGGGGGGGGGCGTAAGGGAACTGGGAACAGGAAGGAAAGATGGGGGAAGACGTCTAGGTCAAGACAGGTCGGGCTATGTCATTTATTCTTTTTTCTCTCTCTCTCTTTCTCTATCTTTCTTTCTCTCCATATCTATCTATCTATCTCTCCCTCGCTCTATACCTCATTCTCCCTCTTCTTTCTCTCCATTACTCATTCTCTCTCTCTCTCTCTCTCGATCACTCAATTTCTCTCTCTCTCTCTCTCTCTTCTCTCTCTCTCTCTCTCTCTCTCTCTCTCTCTCTCTCTCCTCTCTCCTTCTCTCTCTCTCCTCTCTCTCTCTCTCTTTCTCTCTCTCTCTCTCTCTCTCTCTCTCTCTCCTCTCTCTCTCCCTCTCTCCCTCTCTCCCTCTCCCTCCTTCCTCCCTCCCTCCTCCTCTCTCCTCTCTCTCTCTCTCTCCATTTATCCATTATCTATCTTTTTCTATAAATGTGTCACCGCGTTTTTTTCCAAGCCATTTTCTCTTCCTTTCCCTCTCATTTCTTCTCCCATTTCATGTTCCGCCTCCGTATCAGATCTGACCAAAGGGTTATTTCAACTCTTCCCTTTCGTCCAAATGGCTTGTTAGTCACCTTTATCATTTTCTCAGAACTCGCTCATTCTCCTATTATCTCCTTTGGGAATTATTTGATTATTTTGAGTCATCTTCTCACGTTACTGTGAGTTTTTTGTTTTGATTTATTTATGTGTCTAGCTGTTTGTCTGCGTCTCTCATTCTGTCTATCTGTCTATCATATTTCTCTATCTGTCTGTCCATCTTTATATCTTTATCTATTTATCTGTCTGTCTGTCTATCTCTTTTTTTTAATCATCTACCTTGGTACCTATCTGTTTAGCTATCTCTACTCCCTCCCTTCCTCTCCCTCTCTGTGAGTGTGTATGTGTTGTGTGTATGTTTATGTATATATATATATATATATATATATATATATATATATATATATATATATATATATATTACAAGTGTGTGTGTGTGTGTGTGTGTGTGTGTGTGTGTGTGGTGTAAGCCTAAAAATATATATATGTCAGCACGTCTGCACATATGCAGTTCCACAAACGCGTTTTAACAGCTGAAAGAATGTGATGAAACATGAGTACTATGATAAAAGAACTGTCCATAGCAGTCCCAACAGGCCAGTCCTGGGAACGATGGTATGAAAAATTGCCCTTTATGTAATGGTTTTATGCTAGCATTATTCAACAAAACAACTATCCATGCTCTCAGGCAACTCTATCTGTTCAGCTTGTTTCCTTTTAATCTCGTACTGGAAAAGATACATAGATATGCATAGGTATTAGGAAATTGCATGAAGGCGTTTCTTACTACATATCCACCTATATATACAAATATGTCTGTGTGTGAGTATATGTACACACGCACATGCACACACACTCACTAATACATATAATGTATCTATCTATCTATCTACATATAATGTGTGTTTGTGTGAGTATCTATATCTAATCTATCTATCAATGTATAAATGTATATATGGGTGTGTAATTATATATATATATATATATAATATATATATATATATATATATATATATATATATATATATATATATATATATACATATACGTAGTTTTATTACTATGACCATCGTCATCATCATTATTATTATTGTCGCAATCAATCTTATCAGTCTTATCATAACCA
>NW_020869850.1:127500-130000 GCF_003789085.1 Penaeus vannamei
TATCATTGTTATTATTGTTATATTTAATCATATTATTTATATTATTTATTACTTATTTTTATTAGCATTATTTTATTATTATTATCATTATCATTTTATTGTTATCATCATTGTTATTAGTATCATCATCATCAATATCATAATTGTTAACATTATTATCTTTATCATAATCTTCACTATCATCCTCATCTTCATTATTATCATTATCATCATTATCATTACCTCATTACTGTTTTTGTTAGCGTTGGTTAGTTAATTAATGTTTGTTTGTTCGTTGGTTAACAGGATAACTCAAAAAGTTATAAATATATTTTTATGAAATTTACCAAAAGGGTGTCTTAGCCTAATTTAGATGCCATTAAATATTGGTGGTGATCCGGAGCCAGGAATTATTTAATGATTGCATTTCTCTACTGAAAATGCAATTCAAAAAGGTATCAATAGATATTTATAAAAGTTTTTCAGGGCATATCTTAAACGCAGATGTGACTAAATTAAATCGATTCAGAATCTTTTAAATAATTCATCAGTTAAAACCTATAGAATGATTATCATTACCTGTTATTACTCCGAGGAGATTATGTCTCCGTCAACCAGTGTACTTGAGAAAGGAGTAATTCAAGTGTAAACAATTTTATTGGATATGTGACTGTTGCCTTGGCGGAGGTATGCGTTCTAGTTATGGTTATTATATTCATTTTCATTATTATTAAAACTGTTATTGCTTTTAACATTAGCATTACTATTTTCATGATTGCTATTGTTATAGTGAGAGAAATAATCATTATTATCGTTATTATTGTCATCATTATCATTACTATTATTTTTATCATTATTGCCATTATTATCATTATCATTATTATCATTGTTATTGTTGCTACTACTATTATTATCACTTTTATTACCATTATCATTATTATTAATCTTATTATTATTATTATTATTATCACTATCATCAATATTATCATTATTGTTATTATTATCATTATTATTATTATTATTATTATTACCATGATTATTATTTATTAAGTTATCATAATATTAATATTATCATTATTATTATCATTATCATTATTACAATCATTTTATTATCATTAGTATTATCATCATTATTATCAATATCACTATTATTATCATCATTATTATCATTTTCATTAATATCATCATTATTATTGTTATCATTATCATTATCCCTTTTATTGTTAATACCATTAATTATATCCCTTTTACTATTTTTGTTATTATTGTTGTTATCATTTTGCTCTTTACTATTATCATCGCTATCATTAGCAGAGCACCCCCCCCCCCAGCAATCTGGTTGGCCACCCCACCCTGGTGCCACCCCCCCAATGGTCATTGACTCGTCCTAATGTCAATCATCCACTTGGTAAAAGTACACCCAGCAAGTTTAATGTGGCCAAGAAAAGTAAGATGAAAACATAAATAATGTGTAACTGTACAATGTAGATATTGAAGTGGACAGCTTTAATTTATGTTACTTTTTGGGCGCCCCCCCCCCTAGATTTATTATTGTTATCCCCCTGTGCCCCCCCCCCCCCACCAGAAAATTCTCTGGACCCGCCCCTGCATTATTATTACTTTTATTATTATCTTCGTATTTACTATCATCATTATCATAGATGTTGTTATTGTTACTACTATTACTGTTATAACACCCAGTGTTCTTCAGGACTGGAGACACCAGCGCTGTACACAGATAATGGGTTCGTTTTCATTATTCAAGGAACCATCACTGCTCATAACAGAGTGCGATAGTCTTTTTTTTTTCTTAAACTCTACAAAATGCATTTTCCAAAGACAAAGGGGAGCCAAAAAGGAAGTACTGAGTCGAATCTTTGTGAATATTCCACAAGGCCCCAACAACAACACAGACCAAAGTGGCTCCTCGTCCCTCTGTGCCGCATCAAAGAGATTTTTTTCTTTTTTTCTTTTTCTTTTTCTTTTTCTTTCCTTTTTTGGCGTGTAAGGCATGTTTGCTTTGCCAAGGTGTCCTCCTGCGGCGCCGATGGAGAATGGGGGGATGGGGGGGGGGGGGGAAGAAAAGGGCGAGAGGTTGGAAGAGGGAAGAAGGAGAGAGGGAAACGGGGGAAGGAAGGGGGGGCGAAGGAGGGGTCAATGAGACTCTTTGTAGGGCGAGGAAGGGGGTAGGAAGGAAGGGGGGAGGGGAGGGGAAAGGGGGAGAGGAGGTGTTTGAAGCGAGAGGACGAGGGGAGGGAGTGAGGATTGTAGGGCGAAGGTAAAGAGAAGACGGGCGCGGGAGGGAGAAGGGGAAGTGAAAAAATAAGAAAAAAGAAGAGCGTAGAAATTGAATTTTTTTTTTTTGTTTTGGTTTTCTTCTTCCTCTTCTACTTTTTGGTGGCGTATCAACAAGTGTTACTTGACGCCCTTTTTACTCTGCTTCATTCATGCTGAATATTGGAAATGATATGACTCACTGTTTCTTTCTCTATCTCCCTCTATCCCTCTCACTTATCCATCT
>NW_020869850.1:135000-150000 GCF_003789085.1 Penaeus vannamei
ACACACACACCACACACACACAAACACACACCCACACCCACACACACACACACACAAACAAACACACACACAAACACACACACACAAACAAACAACACACACAAACAAACACACACACACACACACACACACTTCTTCTCATCTCTTTTCTTCTAAGACGAAAACACATCCGAAACATCTAATTCCACGAGAAACAAAGGCAGAAATTGAGTCTCGGAACTCAAGCCAACAATCCGGGAGCAGAAACGCCACCCTATGCAGTAGAAGACCTATTACTTTGGCTTAAGTTCACCTGCAGTTGAGGGGCTTAAAGTTGTTTCATATGGCGGCGGACACAGGGCAGGATGGACAAAAGAGAAGGAGAGAACCAGAAGAAGTCAGTTCTCCTCTCTCTCTCTCTCTCTCTCTCTCGCTCTCTCTCTCTCTCTCTCTCTCTCTCTCTCTCTCTCTCTCTCTCTCTCTCTCTCTCTCTCTCTCTCTCTCTCTCTCTCTCTCTCTCTCTCTCTCTCTCTCTCTCGCTCTCTCTCTCTCTCTCTCTCTCTCTCTCTCTCTCTCTCCTCTCTCTCTCTCTCTCTCTCTCTCTCTCTCTCTCTCTCTCTCTCTCTCTTCTCTCTCTCTCTCTCTCTCTCTCTCTCTCTCTCTCTCTCTCTCTCTCTCTCTCTCTCTCTCTCTCTCTCTCCTCTTCTCTCTCTCTCTCTCTCTCTCTCTCTCTCTCTCTCTCTCTCTCTCTCTCCCCTCCTCCCTCCCTCTCTCTCCCTCTCACTCTCTCTCTTTAGCTCCCTCCCCCTCTCTCTCTCTCAAGAGGGAGAGAGAGAGAGACTGAGTAAGTAAAAAAAAAAAAAAAAAAAAGAGAGAGAGAGAGAGAGAGAGGCGATCACTCAGATTTATTTTCAAAATATGCCATTGCCTAAGCTAATATGTTTTCCTATAATGTAATAAGCTTTTAGAAAGGTTTACCCTCCACTAACCGAATCGTTACATTAAACACTAAACTATTATGCAATGTGTTCATACTTAGGATGATGTTTCTCTCTCAAAAGTTTAACAAATATAAACAGTTTTATTACAGATTTGTAAACATTACGTCACGGTCAACACATACCGTGAATTTTTTTTTCTTTTTGGCTTTGCTATCATCATTAGCATCGATTTTTTGTAATCTTCTTCTTAAATATTCATTTCCATTAGCATCGTCACTATTAAAACAACTGGCGTTATCCTCAAAATCCCCTGCCTCTTTCTTCCGGTTATAATTATCATTAGTCATCCCCCTTTTCTTTCTAATCCTCATCATCTTCTTCCTTCTTTCACTCATCTTCCCTTTGACAGCTTTCTACTTGTAGTCCTAACCATCAACACCTTTCTCCTCCTCGTCCTCTTCACCTTAACCCTATTTCTCCTCGTCTGCCACGTCCTCCTCCTCTTCTTTATTTTCCACCAATTCTTCTTCTTCTTTCTCTTCGTTCTCCTCATAACTTCACTTCTTCCTCATCATCATCATCATCCTGGTCTTCCTCCTCCTCCCTCTCTTCTTCATGGTCCTCCTCGTCCTCCTCCTCCTTCTCCGTATTATCATCTATCTCCTCGTCCTGCTCCTCTCCATCCTCATCCTGCTTCTCCTCTTTCTCCCCCCAATCGTCCTCATCATCATGATCATCATCATCACCGTCTTCCTCCCTCTCCCCGTCATCACACCCTACTCCTTGTCTACCTCCTCCCCCATCGTCATCTTCCCCGTCCTCCTCCTCTTTTCACCCACTCGTCTTCTTCTTCTTCCTCCTCCCCATCATCATCTCCTCCCTCCTCCTCCTCTTTTCCCCCACTCGTCTTCTCTCTTTCCTCCTCTTCCTTCTAATCATCACCTTCACCCCCTCCTTCCTCTTCTCACCCACTCGTCTTCTTCTTCCTCCTCATCCTCCCCATCATCACCTTCCCCCTCCTCCTCCTCTTCTCACCCACTCGTCTTCTTCTTCTTCCTCCTCCTCCTCCCCATCACACCCTACTCCTCCTCCTCCTCTTTTCGTCTTCTTCATCCCCCTCCTCCTCCTCCTCTTTTCGTCCTCTTCTTCCCCCTCCTCCTCCTCTTGTTCCCCACTCGTCTTCTTCTTCTTCCTCCTCCTCCTCTTTTCACCCACTCTTCCTCCTCTTCCTCCTCCCCATCATCACCCACCACCTCACCGTCACGGAAGCCTTCCCGACGTAGCTCGGGACGGGCGCGGCGACGTCTCCCCGAGCCTCCGCCGGACAACAGATGTATTAAGCCATTTCGCGAAGCCGCCCCTGGGGAACCGGCTGCGTCCTGGGAGAGCTTCGCAGGCGAGGCGATATAATCAGCCCGGACGCGGCACCGGAAGCTTTCCTCGGGGCGGGTTAAGTGGGGGTGAAGGGGAAGGAGGGACCGGAGGGGTGGAGAAGGGTGGGAGGAGGAGGTGGGGGAAAAGGGGGCATTTAGGAAGGAGGGAGGGGTGAATGGGGTATTTAGGGAGGAGAGGGGTGTTGGAGAGGGAGGGGAAGAGGGCATTTAGAAGGAGGGAGGGGAGAGAGAGAGGGGCATTCAAGAGGAGGTGGAGGGAGAGGGCAATTTAGGGAGGAGGAGGGGGGAGGGAGGCATATAGGATAGGGAGGAAGAAGGGGCATTTAGGAAGGAGGAGGGGAAGGCTGAGGCTACTAGGAGAAGTGATAGGACAGGAGCATTCAGGGAGGGGAAGAGAGCATTGGCGGGGGGGGGGGGCACTTAAGGAAAGGTAGAGGGGTAGAGGGACTAAGGGAGAGGAAGAAAAGATGATGGTTTTGTTAAAGGGGGGATTAGGAAAGGGCTGATGGGTACGGGCGAGGGGCTGCTTTAGAGGGAGAAGAGAAAGGGTAAGAAGGATTAAGGGAAAGAAGGGAAGGTTTTAAAGGGAAGAGAAGAGGGGCCGTAGAGAGAACGGAAGCAGAGAGGTGTTAAGGGACGAGGGAAATGCTTGTTAAGGAAGGGACTGGAGGAGAATCGCAAGCATCAAGGAAGGGGAGGGAGAGGCCGCAAAAGGGTAGGGAGGAGAGGGGAGGGGAGGGGTGAGGGAGCCAAAAGGAAGGGGACAGGGGGAGGACCGCAAAGAAGAGGGAGCGAGGGAGGGGAGGGGCCACAAAGGAAGGGGAGGAGGGGACCCACAAAGAGAGGGAGACAGAGGGGAGGGCCGCACAAAGGGAAGAGGGAGGGGTCACAAAGGGAAGGGGAAGGGAAGGGGAGAGAGGCCACAAAGGAAGGATGGAGGGAGGAAAGGAGAGGGGAGGACAGGGTCACAAAAGGAAGGGGAGAGAGGGGAGGACCGCAAAGGGAAGGGAAGGGAAGGGGAGGCGGCCACAGATGGAAGGGGAAGGGAAGGACTGCAAAGGAAAGGGCGACGAAGGAAACTGGAATCGAAAACAACGTAGCAACTTAACCAACTCAGCAAACGCTCTTGTGTGTGTTTACCATTCGTCGCACACGTCTCCCCCCCCCCTATCTACTCATCAGGTTGGAGAAGGGAGGGGATCAAAGGGGAGAGCATATGAGGAGAGGGGAGGGAGGAAAGGGATACAATAGAGGAGGAGGGAAAGGCCTGGAGGGGAGGGAGCGGGATAAGAGAACGGATAGGACAGATATAGAAAGGAAGGAAGGGGAAGGGAGAGCATAGTGGACGAGGGAAGGGGGAGAGGAGAGGGAAAGGAGGGGACGGAGAATAGGAGAAGGGGCAAGAGCAGGTGGAGAGGGAAGGTAAGGGAAAGGGGAGAGCATAGAGAAGGGAAGGGAGGGGAAAGGGGAGAGGAGAGAAGGGCAAGGAAGGGGAGAGCATAGAGAAGGAAGGGAAAGGGGAGACATAGAGAGGGGAGGAGGGGAAGAGGAGGAGCATAGAAGAAGGAAGGGGGGAAAAAGGAGAGCATAGAGAAGGGAAGGGAGGGGAAAGGGGAGAGCATAGAGAAGAAGGTAGGGAAAGGGGGTATAGCATAGAGAAGGGAAGGAGAGTGGGAAAGGAGGAGCATATGAGAGGAAGGGAGGGGAAAGGTGAGAGCATAGAGAAGGGAAGGAGGGGGATAAGGGATGAGAGAAGGATAGGGAGGGGAGAGAGGGAAGGCGGGACGAGGGTAGGAAGGGGAAGGGAGGGGAAATTGGAGACAATAGAGGAAAGGGATAGGGGGGAGAGAAGGGGGAAGGAGTAAAGGAGAGGGAAGGAAGTAAGGAGGAGGAGAGAAATAGGGGGGGAAAGGGAAGAGAGCATAGAGGAAGGGAAGGAGGGGAAAGGGGAAGCATAGAGAAGGGAAGGGTAGGGAAAGGGAGAGCATAGAGAGGAAGGAGAAGGGGAAGGGGAGAGGAGAGGGGAGGAGGGAGAGGGGAAATTGGAAGACATAGAGGAGGGAAGGGGGAGAGAGGAGGGGAAGGTGAGGAAAGGGGAGAGCATAGAGGAGAGGAAGGAGGGAAAGGGAGACAATAGAGGAGAGGGAAGGGAGGGAAAGGGAGAGAGCATAGAAAAGGGAAGAAGGGGAAAGGGGAGAGCATAGAGGAGAGGGAAGGGGGGAGAGGAGAGGGGAAGGAGGGAAATTGGCAGAAATAGAGGGAGGGGAAAGGGAGAGCATAGAGAGAGTAAGGAAGGGAAAGGGGAGAGCAATAGGAGAAGGAAGGAAGGGAAAGGAGAGCATAAGGAGGAAGGGAAGGGAGGGAATTGGGAGAAAAAGAGCGAGAAGGAGGAGAGCAAGAGGAAGGGAAAGGGAGGGGAAAGGGGAGGGCAAGCAAAGAGAAGGAGGGAGGGGAAAGGGAGGAGAGGGGAAAGAGTGAGCATTGAGGAGACGGAATGGGGGGGGGGAGAGGAGAGGAAAGGAGAGAGCTTAGAGGAAGGGAAGGGAGGGGAAAGGGAGAGCATAAGTGGAGAGGGGAAAAAATAAGCACCAAAGAGAAGCTAAGAGGCATTCCGAGGAATCGAGACCGGCAGTTGTCACGTCTTGCCGATCCTTCTTCTAGTGGGATCCGACTCCTACTTCCATCCACCCTCCTCGCCCCTTCCTCCTCTTCTTCTTCGTGTGCTCATCTCCTATTGTTCTTATTTCTAATTCCCATTTTTCCCCTCTCTCCTTCTCTACGCTTCTTCCTCCTTTTTATTCCCATTTCTTATTGTTCTTCATTCTTTTTCTTCCATCGCGATCGACTTTTGCTTTCGTTTTTTATTCATCGCTCCCTCCTCTTCTCTTTTCATGTACCAATCTTCTATTCCTCTTCCCTTTTCCTTCCATCGCGGTTAACTCTTGCTTTCCCTCTCTCCTCTCCGTCTCGCTCTTTCTTCTTATGATCTTCATTAAATTTTTTTGTTCTTATTCTTTATTTCACTTTTTATCTGTTTCATACCCTCTAATATTTTCTTCTAATATTTTCTTTTTCTTTTTCTTCAAACGCGATTTTTTTTCCCAGCGTGGTCCGTCTCTTGCTTCCTTCTATCTACTTGTTCTCTTTCCTCTTCCTTCTTCTTTCAGCGGAATCCGAGGTGCGAATTCTTGGGAAAATTTCATATAAAAATATCCTGCTCCTCCTCTTCCTTCTTCTCCCTTTTTTATGTTCCTTTCATCATACTCTTCTCGTTTCCTTTTCTGCCTTCTCATGTTTTTCATTTTCTTTCCAATATTTCTCCTACCAGCGTCTCTCTCTCTCTCTCTCTCTCTCTCTCTCTCTCTTCTCTCTCTCTCTCTCTCTCTCTCTCTCTCTCTCTCTCTCTCTCTCTCTCTCAGCTCCATGGATAAATGACTTTGATATAAAAATAATGCCCAAAAAGCTCTCAAAAGTAGCATAAATGAAGCCGCCCATCAGGCAGATAATAAAATAATAAAATCGTTAGGTCGTTGATTCATTGTGCAAAAACAAATCCTTTCAGAAATAAATTTACAAAAAATAAATACTTGTTAAAACATTAGTGCTTAACAAACACATCACAGGTGATTATACAGATTGTACACAAAACAAAGCATTTTCATGATTTCTGTAAAAAAAAAAAAAAAAAAAAAAAAAAAAAAAAAAAAAAAAAAAAAGTTAACAAACATTTCAATTTACAACAAAACACAAATCGGGCAAGGGCTCACAACTAATGTCCTCAGACCATAAACAGTAGATGTAGCAATTATTATTCTAGTATTAAAACACCTTCACGAAACAAATGCTTTTTCGCTTTATTATTGATAGTCTACCCGAAACTACACATTATTTGACGGTCATTATTAAAATGTTTGGTCACGTCTCTTTGGGAACATGATATGGTAATACCAATTTTCAAGTCGAGGGATATAAACGATGTGGAAGGATGTGAATAATTACTGCCCTATTACAGCACTTCCTATACTATCCAAGGTTCTTGAAAAAATAAAAAAAAAATGTAGCACATCGACTGACGAATTTCCTGGAGGCCAATAACCTATTATCCAAAACACAACATGGTTATCTACTGAAACAGTATTACTACAGATTGCCGATGAAATTTATAACAGACAATAATCGGGTAAATTTGCTCACACTGTGCGACCTTTTCAAGGATTTTGTGCCAACTTTGGTGTCATGATATTCTCCTTAACAAACTAATAAATCAGAAAATTAATACATTTTGGTTCAACAGTTATTTAGGTAAGAATCAATGAAAGAATATTATCAAAAGAACCAGTATCTAGTGGTGTTCCACAATTATCAATTTTAGATCCAGTCCTATTTACAGTTTCACAAATGATTTATGGACTATACCCCCATAAATGTCATTTATTGCAATACGCCAATGATTTACTGTTCCTTCAAAGTGACTCAGTAAACAACTTAAATACATTAATAAGACACACCCAACATACTCTTGCACAAGCAAAAATATATTTTGACACTAATGGCCTTAAACTAAATCCAGATAAAACTCAATGTATATTCATGGGTAGTTCCAATGACATTTTGAAAGGTGTTCTATCAAACCGAACGCTTCAGTGATTTTTTTTGTAGTACACTTAGATATATGGCATTAGAAATATGCTGACTACATACATAGCAAAGTAACAGACACATATATTTTAATCACATCAGAAATTTAATCAATACTGAAGCTAGAATCACAGTTGTGCAAACTCTAGCTCTAAGGATACTTGATTATTGTCCATATATGGGAGGTTCAATTAGCAAAACCCACTAGCACAAAGTACTAAAAAATCATATTCTAAATGCAATTATGATGTATGTGTTTTCATTCACAAAGTCATACATGCGAATTATCCACAGCGGTTATTGCCCCTGGAAAGTATACGAACGCATCAGCTGTCCGAACACGTCTGATAAATTCTCTGGAACATGCAACCAGATAATATAAGAGACATTACCAGCTTTTTAAATTTCCAAACGAAATTAAGATAACGCCTCTTCGGCAATTAAGTGTAAATGTAGATATATCTTATGTAAAGAAAATTCATGATTTATGGAATAGAATGTTTGATTTTGACTTTGACTTTCTCTCTCTCTCTCTCTCTCTCTCTCTCTCTCTCTCTCTCTCTCTTCTCTCTCTCTTCTCTATCTCTCTCTCTCTCTCTCTCTCTCTCTCTATTATTTTTAAAACCATATTTATTATTCATTATCTTATTTAGATATTATTATTTGCTTCTTTCTGTCTGAACATTTAAATTTGGGTCTTTGAGTCATTAATTCTGTCATAAATTTTCCTTTTATTATTTCATACACACACACACACACACACACAATTATATGTGTAATTACACACACCACAGACAATTATGTGTAATTACACACACACACACATATATGTTTGATTCCTCTGCATATATGTAAACCAAGATAGTGTTTCCCTTCCATTTTCCGTACTTGGCGTGAGCACCTCAGGACTATCTATATAATCATTTCTTTTTTTTAGTTGGCACTCACTCTCTAATGACGCTTGATATATGAAAACTTTTATTCAAATGCGCTTATTTATTATGTATATTTATTGATCGTAAGACTATCCCCATGACACGGGTTTTGGGATCCCATATGAATACAATTAGTATTTGAACTGATTGCTTTTCATGGAGCCGGTATCGTATCATTATTATTATTATTATTATTATTTTATTATTATTTATTATTATTATTATATTATTATTATTATTTATTATTATTATTATTATTATATGATTATTATCATCATTATTGTCATCATCATCATCAGCATTATTTTATAATTATTATATATTATTATTATTATTATTATTATTATTATTATTATTATTATTATTATTATATTATTATTATTACTGTTGTTGTTGTTATTGTTATTATGATTAATATTTTTATTATTTTATTATTATTATTATTATTATTATTATTATCAACTGACGAAATAGTCTATCTAAATGCAACTCAAATTTTGCTCACCCAGATTTTGCACGTGATTACTAAAGAATACTTTCCAGACGCTGTTCTTTTAACTTTTTTTTTTTTTTTTTTTTTTTTTTTTTTGCTAGCTTCTGAAAAAGGCTTTTACAAACGTATGTACATCCATTACGTAGTGCTCGTGTGTTGTGTGCGGTAGGATTGAGAAATAGTAACAAAAAAAGGTAATTCAGTCTCTGTTACGCGTCTCACCATTATCCTTCTTCTCCTTTAACTTATAAGTTTATACAAAATGGCAGTTAGATTATCCCTCTTTCTTCTTTTTCTTTCAGCTCCATCTTCTCCTGCTCTTATATATCCTCTTCTTTCTTCTTCCCTGAGCTTTTATTCTTACTTGTCTCCTCCTCTTCGCTTCTTATCCTCTTCCTTTTCTTCTTTCTTCTGTCTCCTTTTATTCTTCGTACTCCTCTCCTCCTAGGGTTCATCCACCACTTATTCTTCCTTCTTGTGTTCCTTTGCTTTATTTTCGCTTTCCATCTCCTCCTCCTGCTCTTCCCTCCTTACCTTCCCCTCTTCCTCCTCCTCGTCTTCATCGTCCTCCTCCTCTTCCTTCTAATTCTCCTCCTCCTCCTGTTCTTCCTGTTCCTTCTTCTTGTCCACTTTCTTCTCCATCTGCTCCTCCTCCTACTCCTCCTGCACCTCTTCCTCCTCCTCCTCCTCTTCCCCATCCTCTTCACCCTCCACATTCTACTCTTCCTTCTCCACATCCTACTCTTCCTTTCCCCCTCCACCTTCTTTTCTTCTCCTCCCCTCTTTCCTCTCCTCCACCTCCTCTTCCCTCTCCTTCTCTTCCTCTTCCTCCTTTTTCCCTCTCCTCCACCTCCTCTTCCTCCTCCGTCTCCTCCTCCCTCTCTCCCTCCCTCTCCCTCTCCTTCTCTTCCTCTTCCTCCTTTTCCCTCTCCTCCTCCTCCTTCTCTTCCTCTTCCTCCTTTTCCCTCTCCTCCATCTCCTCCCTCTCCCCATCTCCCTCTCCTTCTCTCCCTCTCCCTCCTTTTCCCTCTCCTCCACCACCTCCACCTCCTCCTCTTCCTCCTCCAACTCCCTCTCCTTTCTCTCCCTCTTCCTCCTTCCCTCTCCTCCACCACCTCCTCTTCCTCCTCCAACTCCCCGCTACCTCCCTTTTCCCTCTCCTTCCTCTTCCCTCTTCCCTCCTTTCCTCTCCTCCACACCTCCTCCTCCTCCTCCAACTCCCCGCTACCTCCCTCTCCCTTCATTCTCTTCCTCTTCCTCCTCCTCCTCCCTTTCCACCTCCCCTCCCTCTCCCTCTCCTTCTCTCCCTTTCCTCCTTTCCCTCTCCTCCACCACTCCTCCTCCTCCTCCAACTCCCCGCTACCTCCCTCTCCCTCTCCTTCTCTTCCTCTTCCTCCTCCTCCTCCCTTTCCACCTCCCCCTCCCTCTCCCTCTCCTTCTTCCTCCTTTTCCCTCTCCTCCACCACCTCCTCCTCCTCCTCCAACTCCCGCTACCTCCCTCTCCCTCTCCTTCTCTCCTCTTCCTCTCCCCCTCCTCCCTCTCCTCTCCTTCTCTCCCTCTTCCTCCTTTCCCCTCTCCTCCACCACCTCCTCCTCCTCCTCCAACTCCCCGCTACCTCCCTCTCCCTCTCCTTCTCTTCCTCTTCCTCCTCCTCCTCCCTTTCCACCTCCCCCTCCCTCTTCCTCTCTTCTCTCCCTCTTCCTCCTTTTTCCCTCTCCTCCACCACCTCCTCTCCTCCTCCAACTCCCCGCTACCTCCCTCTCCCTCTCCTTCTCTTCCTTCCTCCTCCTCCTCCCTTTCCACCTCCCCCTCCCTCTCCCCTCCTCCTTCCTCCTTTCCCTCTCCTCCACCACCTCCTCCTCCTCCTCCAACTCCCCGCTACCTCCCTCTCCTTCTCTCCTCTTCCTCCTTTTCCCTCTCCTCCACCACCTCCTCCTCCCCCAACTCCCGCTACCTCCCTTTCCCTCTCCTTCTCTTCCTCTTCCTCCTTTCCCTCTCCTCCACCACCTCTCCTCCTCCTCTCCCCGCTACCTCCCGCCGACCTTGGTAACTTGCTCCAACCTCGGCCACAACAGCAAGCTAACTTCGCGACCTTGACGGAACACGCAAAAGTTAGCGATAACTTGGCCGCTTGTCCTTCTCGCTCGCCGATCGTCTGTTGCTTTTGTTGTTGTAGTATTTTTATGTAGATGAGGCCGGCGATGATGGTAACAATCGTTATTATAATTGTGAATTTTCATAATTATTATTTTTACTGTTAATATTATTATTATCATTATCACCATCCTCCTTATCATCATCATCATCAATCATCACCATCATATGATCACCATCATCATAATCATCATTATCATCATTATTAATATACTTATTATTGTTGTTGCTGTCATTATTATAATTATTATCATTATCATTATTATTATTGTTATCATTATCAGCATTGTCATCATCTTTACTATTGTTGTCATTATTTTTATTATTATCATTGTTGTTGTTGTTATTATTATTATTATTATTATTATTATTATTATTATTAATATCATTATTATATCATATATCATTGTTATCATTATTATCATCATCGATATCATTATTATCATTGTTATCATTATTACCATCATCATTTTTATTTTTATCATTATTATTAATATTATCCTCATTATTATTACCATCATTATTATAATCATTTTTTCATGATTATCAGCATCATGATTATTATTATGATAATCATTATTGTTTTTAGAAGTAGTAATACTAACACCATTATCTTTGCCATTATTATCACTGCCATTGATAGTAGTAGTAGTAGTAGTATCATAACTAACATTATTATTATTATAATTATTATCATTATTGTTATTATCATTATCACTATCAGTACCACGCCCATGATTTTATTTTCTTTATCATCATCCTAACCATAATTTTAATCATAATCGTCATCATCATCATTAACATTATCATTATCATTATCATTATCATTATTATCATTATCATTAATTATCATTATCATTATCATTGTCATTGTCATTGTCATTGTCATTGTCATTATTATCACTAGCTAAGTGAACACAAAACTCGGTTGTCACACAAATGAAGAAATGTACAGAGAGAGAGAGAGAGAGACAAAGACATTGATATGTTCGTTATATAAAATGCATTGAATGGATCACAAAAATAACAAGACGACCAACACCTCCGTCTGCCTAGATGACGTACCTTCACATACCAACGAAGAAATAATCTCAGGGATAAGTCTCTTTCTTCGTGTCTCTCGAAATAGCGGAGGTTTTGCAGAGCCTCTTCAAAATTCATACACAGCAGACTCCCAGGTTATGAATAATTACGTCTTGCTTGGTCTTGTACCAGCTGTGAAGTATGACGGCGACAATCTGTAATCACTCGCAAGGCAGGAAATCAATCCATCTTTAAAACAGGTTCTGTGTTTGTGTTTTATCTGGTCCACGTATATCGATGCGAGCTTCATGGCTTCCTAGTGTTAACAGTAATAAAACATAAGCACCAGTGTTTTATTTGGGACAATTTTTATTTGCGTTTCAAGGCAATGCATGTTATTTTGCTATTAAGCGTTCGAGCCTTCTTTATAGGCCGGTTCAGGTGGATTGTGGCTTCGAATGTAAATAAAAACCGAAAGCTTCTTTAAGTAAGGGAAACAAGATATGGTAAGATACTGGAATCAAAAAGATATTTTTCTCTGATCTCTGAGATCGACGGTTGTCATATTATGTTGATAACGAGTAAAAATTAATAAGAACGGATGAGGTAATAATGATTCTCAGATATAGTTCCTCATTGCCCATTCCTGGATTTACAAATTGTCTTAACTCAGTTGCAATATTTGTTTAGAAGTAATCAGCTGACTCTCAACTTTAGCATCGGCCTGGCGAGCCCTGACTAATTCCTGACTGAAATTAGTGTCGCTAAAATAAGCTGAAAATAAACTACATTATCGTGTCGGTTAACTTAATTATTCAATTAACGTTATTCTCTAGCTTACGCCCGTATATATTTATAGTTCATTCCGACGAAATGTTTTCCGGTTTGCCGGATTAAAGTAGATAAGTAGAAGCAGATTTATCCTGACATCGCCGGGAAATGGAGCGAGCAGCTGATTAAACGTAACTAATTCCCGATGTACTTCGGCGAATCCTCTCGGGACGAAATGAGGCCACTTACAGCTGCCGAAAATAGTTCATCTGCTGCACGGCACGACGTTCCGAACTGTTTCAGAGAGACTACTGCAGCGACTGGTGTGGTCGTTCGAAAAAGCGCGATCCTCTTGGCTTCGATCACCTTTTGACGGGTGGAGGAGAGTCTTCAGGGCGCTCCGTTGATCGCGTCCCGCCGGTCTGCGTCTCCGAAGCGGACGCGAAGGTCGGTGTCGCACTCTGGAACGGCGCAGTTGGGCGCTGGCAGGAAAGGTCTTCGGCAGAGTTGTGGCCAAGGCTTCGTTGCCGCGTCATTATTACCTTCTTAACCGTCCATCGGAAGGCAATTATATGATAACTGTTAGCTTAGTAATTCCCTTCGCCCTCTTGCCCGCCCTACGTTAGAGAGATCGTATCTCCCATATCTCTATGTAACCGAGTAATGCCTTCATTGCCTATACTCATTCGGCATTCTATGTATCTCTTATCGTCATCTATATCTTGTACTCAGGAACTATTTGATTTTACATGTCATTCCGTTTGTCACATGAATATCTTCAGCCACATTATATTGACAGACATGCTTACTGCTCCATTTCTTTATTGATAATCTCTCCACTTTTTTTTTTACCTTACCTCAAACATCACAGTTTAAATACGCGATTCACAGATATTAGACCTTGATCTACTGCTATAGTAGGGTTCGTAAGGGTCCTAGAGAATCATGGAAAGTTATGGAAATTGAAATTTCCAGACCTGGAAAATGGAATTCTGTTTTTAAGTCTGGAATATCATGAAATTTTGTTTTCAAGTCTGGAAAATCATGGAAATTCAGCATTTGTGCCTTTAAAAGATTAAAAGTCAAACCGTTTTTTATTTTTCAATAGAAATTCAGAAAAAAATGAATAAAAATCTTTTATATTTGATAACATCAATTTTGAATTACAATCACTGTACATGCTGTAATGGGATATATGTATCGTCAATTTCCATCAAATGTCCAAGGAAAACTGTGAAAGGAGTCATGGAAAAATGTCAAAACCTCTCTGGAAAGTCATAGAAAAGTCATGGAATTTTGATACCAAAAAGTGTCCGAACCCTGCATAGGAGCAACACCAACTCCGAGACCATTTTTGTCCAAGCTGAACAAATAAAGGATTCAAGATATTGATGTTAGCTATGTCCTCAAGCTCATCATTCTCTTGTTATTATATATCATCATATTCTTGTTAGGGTTTATATCAGCCAGGCTCTTACACCTTATACCACTTCACTTTTCGATGTTAGCAAGCTCAGAATGTCGTGTCTTTTGTGCAATGCCTTACGATATTTTATTTATCTACATATTTATCTGTTCATGGTGATGTACATGTGCACGCTTACATACGCACAGAGAGTGTTCTGTGAAGCGACTGAGTGTGAGTTGAAATATGAAAGAATCCCGGCTACACACACACACATACACACACACACAGAGAGAGAGAGAGAGAGAGAGAGAGAGAGAGAGAGAGAGAGAGAGAGAGAGAGAGAGAGAGAGAGAGAGAGATATCTTTCCCTGCAGCCATTTCTATAAGATATTTTGATTATATCTGTACCAAAATATAACCGTTATACTTTGGCAAAGTATCATTTCCAATTTAAAGCACGTTAAACAGTTCAGTTTAAAATAAAGCCCACAACACAGCATTAAGAGAAGAAAAAGACTGCGAATTCTGTAATCATTCTCTTTAATATTATTAGCATTACCAATGATATTATTATTGCCCAGAAAGAATGAAGGAGAGAAAGCGAGATTTTTTTTTCTCTCTCTCTCTCACTCTCTCTCTCTTTGTTACTTGGCTGGTGTAAATGAGGCGGTTAAAGTTAGTCAATACAGCGTTGTAACTTCATCGGCATAACTTCTGCGGCGTAACCAAGTTGTGATGTCGGTTCTCTCTATCGATTTATCATATTCCATATTCTGTTATTACATCCAGTTCTCCAATACTCTTAATTTCTTTCTCTCTTTCCTCCATCGCCCCCCCCCCCTCCCCCTCCCCCTCCCCCCTTCTCCAAACACATCCAAATAGTCGCATCACACAAAGAGTATCACATTAGAGGTTTAATTAAGTCGTTTTCGCCATCGATTAGCAAATCTGAATATCAATTGGCAAGGGTAACGGTAAGGGTGTCGCGGGGGTGAGAAGGGTGAGGTGCTGGAGCTCGACGAAAAACAACGTCAAAATAAATGAAACTCAACGAAAAGGACTGAAAAAAGTCATCGAGACGAAGTCAGGGTGTTTGTGTGTGTGTGTGATGTATATGAATCATCCTTGTCTTCTGTTATCGCTGTCAGTATCTGTCAACATCCTCATCATCATAACTATCATCATCATGTTCAATCATTACCACCTTAAACATCATCATTATTATCATTATCGTACATTCCCATCACCATCAACCATCATCAA
>NW_020869850.1:155000-157500 GCF_003789085.1 Penaeus vannamei
AGAGAGAGAGGGGGGGGGGAAAGGAGAGAGAGAGAGAGAGAGAGAGAGAGAGAGAGAGAGAGAGAGGAGAGAGAGAGAGAGAGAGAGAGAGAGAGAGAGAGAGAGAGAGAGAGGGATCTGAGAGAGCTAGAGAGCTAGAGAAGTCTGAAAAGAAAATTGAAAGTTATTCCTGAAGAAACTATCAAGTTTGTCCTAGATCTAAAAGCTTAACCCACAAAGGTATTGAAATCCATTCATTTCATTATAAAAGTGCTGACAAACAGACAAACCAGCAATCGCCATCTAAAACATCCTCCCTCGGCATAGGTAAAATAAGCAAAACCAAAAAATAAAATGTAATTACTATAAATATATAAAGTGCAATTACCACATATATACACTACCCACAAGACGTGCGTCCATAGGATGACAAATGCAGACAGCCTTATATGGAATATACATACAATCCATAGCAGCTGTTGGCATTTAATCAACAGTACCGCATGCCGACGGTGTTATTGTCGAAGCGATCTTGCTACATAAATCCGCCTAGATACTCTCCCATTCATTTGAAGGAATGACAGTAACTTGTATCACTGCTTTCTCTACAGTTAATCTCGTACCGTCGTGATATATATATAATATCAAAAAAGGAACAACTAGTAAAGCTAAGGTAGGTTTAGAAGACTCAGAATCGAAGAGAAATGGAAAATAAGACGAGATAATTAGAAACAAGGGGAAGTGTAGTCAAGAGTATAATGACAGAATCACCTGTTGACTAAGTGCAGCCGGAAGTCGTGGCTGGAATGAGACCAGCTGATAATGAACAAGGCGCAGGTTGGGTAAGGTAGGATGCCTAGCTCTTCTAAAGTCGTAAATTCAGCTTTTATTTAGTCAGTCTAATTTTGAGAACGATTACGGTGTTATTTTTATCATTATTTGAATGAAGTGGTGCGATGTGAGAATGAAAGGGAGGGAGAGAGAGAGAGAGAGAGGGGGGGGGGGAGAAATAATTACGGTAAAAACGACGCTAAAAAGAATGCTAGCTTTTTCAGATATACGATATGATCTGACTGAGAAATGTAGTATTATTCATAAAATTCATATAGAAAATGACGACGATAATTATCATGTGATTATATCAATGAAGACAATAACTATTGATATTGACAGTAGTTGTAATAATAGTAATATGATGACGATAGTCGTAATTGAATATTATCAGATAATGATAATGATTGGGCTTGTAGTAATGATAATGCTCATGATAATATCAACAATACTACTACTGATAATGATTACATTTAATATTAGTAATAGTAATAATAATGATATTAATAATTATGATAAATGTGATCATAATAATAACAATAATGATTATAATAATAGTGGTAGTAATAATAATAATATTATTATTATCCACAATGCTGATAATAGTAGTAATAGTTGTAGCAGAGGTGATATTAATAATTGTTTTTATCATTCTCATGATGATAGAATAAATGATATGATAACAATAATGATAAAAATAATGATAATATAGAAATAAGTAAGGATACTGGCAATGATAGTATTAATAATATTTATGAAAATAATGGTACTGATAATAATAATAATGCTTATGATTTTAACAATAGTGATAATGGTGATGACGGTAGTTCATATCAACCATAATGGTAATCATTAAAGATGAAGTCATGAATGTGTGCGATATGAGAATGAAAGAGAGAGAGAGAGAGAGAGAGAGAGAGAGAGAGAGAGAGAGAGAGAGAGAGAGAGAAGAGAGAGAGAGAGAGAGAGAGAGAGAGAGAGAGAGAGAGAGAGAGAAGAAAGAGAGAGGGGGGGGTAGAAAAGAGAGATTTTATTTTTTTCCCTGGAATATTATCACCAATAAAACTATCGATGGATAGCATTTTCAATTTGTCATCAAGTAAACAGTTGAATCTGTTCTTGTTAAACGATAAAATAAACAATCCGCCCCGTGCATAGTTATTATTCTGTTCCGAAACTATTAATCATCAGCTAAATTGGTCCAGACATTTTGGTCAAATCCATTAGGAGTAGAACCTATTATTCCTTTCTTTTTTTTCTAAATCCCTGATCGAAATTATGTACAAAAATAAAACCTGGACGAAGAGAAAAAAAAAATGCATGTAATGGCGGATACTGAGAGCACTTAAACTTGTCAGTCATTATGTCAGCTCCATGCACTGTAATACATATCTATAAATTAACTTTGCACAAACTACGAAACATTGGCTGACACTTTAGCATAATTTAGTATGTAACCCTTTCATATCCTCGTTAACGCGCCGTTGAGCGAACTTCCTCTTCATTAACATCAAGGCAAACTTTCGCTAAATCACGGTCTCTATTATGGACTGTTTGCTGTCAGGGTAAACGTGGCGTTGCCCATCCTAGTGTATTAAAAGACAAATATTACAGCTGCCATTGACAACGCGTCGCTATTGTTATGGCTGGAACTGCCATTTCTCGAAAGACTATCGGTGGCATTATTAGC
>NW_020869850.1:187500-190000 GCF_003789085.1 Penaeus vannamei
AATTTACAAAGAATATATTTCAATCGTTTGTATATGGAAAATTCCTACCTCATTTATATGTTTATATATATATATATATATATATATATATATATATATATATATATATATATTTATGTATATTTGTATACACATACACACACACACACACACACACACACACACACACACACACACACACACACACATATATATATATATATATATATATATATATATATATATATATTATATATATAAATGTATGTATATATATTATTATATATACACATATGTATATATACATATATAAAACATACAGACACCCAAACTAATATATATATATATATATATATATATATATATATATTATATATGTATATATATATATATATATGTATATATATATATATATATATATACATATGTGTATTTGTATACACACAGACACATGTGGGTGTGTGAATGGCAATATGATTTTCGATAGCCTGGAAGGGTAATAATAATCAATATTATTAGTAATAATAATAATATTGATAATAATAACAACAATGATAACAGTAGTAATGATGATGATAACAATTCTAATAAGATTAATAATAATGATCATGATAAGAATGATAATTTTAATGCTAGCAATAATAATGATAATACTATACATAAGGCTACTACAAGTACTACTAAAAATGATAGTAAAAAGGATAAAGATACTACTACTCCAGCTGCTACAACAATTGATACCACTACATTTGCTGTTATTACTACTACTAATAATAATATAATACTACTACTTCTCCTACTAATAATAATCGTAATAAATGCAATGATATTACTGGTAATAATTATATTAATACATAAAATAAGAATAATTGTAATGATAGTTGCAACAATTGTTGAATATGAACAACAATAACAATAATGATATGATAATGAAAACAATGAAAGAAATATAGCAACAGCAATAATAATAATAGTAATAATGAAAATAACAATAAGAACAATGATAATGACGATAGTTGTAGTAATATTATGATTATTGTTATCATCATGAAGATAATCATTATTATTATAAATATCATCATCATTACTATGATTATGATCATAATATTATCATCAATATTACTACTGTTATTATTTGACATAAATACAAATGATATAAAAACACCAGCTGCAATGATAGCGATGAATTAATAAATAGTACTAGCTATATTTTCGTTATTGTCCAGCACTGTACTGTATATGTTCATACACAGATACTCTCATTCTATACACACCCAACTTCAGCACTTGAAAGCTAAACAGTTAGAGTTGAATACGATTTGGAACTATTGGCTGCAACATGAAACTGGTACAGTATGTCCTTGAGAGTACATGGTACATTGAAGGTAAGGAATATTTGCCCATACAACAAAGAGATATAGAAACAAAGACAGTGAGAATTATCTCGTAACCGAAACGACTTTGAGCCAACCCTTAACCATCCTCCAAAGGAATGACTTAACCCTCAAATTACGTTTTGCTTTTCCAATTGGGGACCGTAATGCGCCTCGACCAATCAAGTCTTCCGCTCCATTGATCCTGACGTGTGATTGGCTGGGAACTACCTGCATTCGGGGAAGATGAAAAGGTGTTTATAAACATATGGTTTAGCCGCCGGTGGCATCAACCAAAGACAGACTAATGGCATGTGAATAAAACAAGGAAAGTCGGGAGGGGAAAGAGTCGTGCAGCGATTGGGCGAAGGGTGGAAGGGGAGACGGCTGGTGAGAGGGGAGAGTGTTGGGGAAGCAGCGTGTCAGAAAGGGAGAGGAGGGTGTCAAAATGAACCGAAAGAAGAGGGTATATTCGGCGAGATTTTCTAGAATTGGGAAAGTCAACGCGAAGGACGTTTGGAAGAGGGTGTCAGTCAAAGAGTGGCGAAGTTGGACTTTTATGGGATGTTGCGATACCCTTTTCGTATAAAATATCTCATTTATTATCATGATGCTTTAATGCCGAACTTATTATTATTATTCTTTTTTCTTTTACAACAAAGATGGAAGTGGCATAAACATCTTAACTATCAACTCACTGAGCAATACCAAACCTAACCCTTCCATCATAAAAAATATTTGCTGAAGCTTCTTGGCTGCTCTAGCTAGGTCATTGTACATAAGGATATTCAACACTGGACTAAGGCATGGCTCTTTTGCAGGGCATATTTCAGCTTTATTTCCTTATTCTGGGACATCAAACAACGTTTTCTTACAAAGAAATATAGATGCAGTATATGTACATATCCTGTATTAGAACTTTGACATGGAAATAACCTGTTTTATCCCGATACATAAACATGATACAAGACCATGACAGAAAGCTGATCAACATGTACTATACAAGCAGCTGAATTTAGTGTGGTAAACCAAGAGAAAGATGTGGATTTAAATGATTCCAGAATACAAAATATGTATTTTACGATCCGCACTACATAAGACAATTCCGGAATGATAATTACTTGGCTTACCTTTTTTTTTTCTAATTC
>NW_020869850.1:205000-207500 GCF_003789085.1 Penaeus vannamei
AACGTCGTCCATATTCCAAGGGGCTTTTACTGATCCCTTCGCTGCCAATATGGGAATTACAATATCGATCAATAAAGGGCTAAGTTTTCACACGCATCCCTACCGTCACTTTCATCCGTCTATATACAATACAGTGCAGTCACAATTTCTGATCTCTGTGATTCATTTTTTTTTTTTTTTTTTTATGTATCTTCACTCTTGCCTCTACACACGATACCCTACTCCATAACACCTACGCAGGGGGGGCGAACTGAAGCTGGTTTCAGTTATTTCCACTTTCCCATTCCGTCGCATTTCCACCGCTCTCTCTCTCTCTCTCTCTCTCTCTCTCTCTCTCTCTCTCTCTCTCTCTCTCTCTCTCTCTCTCTCTCTCTCTCTCTCTCTCTCTCTCCCTCTCCCTCTTCTTTCTCGCAACTTTAGTGTGGGGACCATTAGCTTAATTCTCCTGTAGTTATTGCAGGATTCCACATCGCTTTTAACCTTGTATACGGGCACGGAGATGGTCCCCCTCCATTCGCTGGATGTATGTTCCATTTACAGAAAAGCTTGCAGACTTATTTACTGTAATCCTTGGTCACGCCGCGGCCAGGAATTACCTAGTCTGTGGGAGGGCTTTCTCCTGACTTCTATTCTCATTTCTGGACAAGGGAAATGTATCACATCATTTGGTGTCTCACTGTTTACGGTGATTGACTATTTATATTTTTATTATGAATATACAACCGTTACCATATGTCATCGTTGTTAGTGTTTTTATTATCAATTCAGTCATTAATAATTATGAGCATTATTATCATTTAGTACTATTATTGTTAGTATTACTATTGCAGTTCATATCATTATTTTCCTGAATATTAAACTACTATTATTTTAGAATCTCGGGGTCACTGACGTCAGAATCCTTGTTATGTGTATAATTAGTACAGAGGTCGAAGTTTAATGACCAATATTGAGGAGGCTAATGTTCAAAAGGAGAAAATTTGGCTAGTTAAGAATCATCGGTAAATTTTGAACTGCTCGACGGAATTGGTTTTTGAAGAAAAGAAATAGTTATCGTAAGTTCCTTATGAAATTCTAACAATTAAATCACACACTGATGGTATATCTCTATGAATCCTACTAAACAATAATTTCCTTGTTTTGGAATTGTTTTCGCTTTTCTCCTGCAATTGCTCCATCTTTTCTCCTACATGTATCTTTCGATTCTCTACCAAATAATCTTTTTACAGTCTCTTAAAACCAAGCTCCTTAGTTCAACAAAGTTCCCAGATCAGTCGCCACTGCAAACTATTTATCGATTTAGTTATTAACTACTCAAAATTATTTTAATATATCGTAGATTGTATTTGAGTTTGATTCCAGACTATAGAAAGTCTTCACAGTACAGATTGCAAATACGTATTTCCTATTCGGACCTGAAGATGAAATCAATAGAAATATGAAACTCGTCTGCTGTTATTCTTTGGAAAACAGTATTGTTTTATCTATAATCTTTCTCGCTGTAATTCCACTACATATCTGCTAATCTTTCGGTTTTTGTAAATAACACAACCACATGAGTTTATTTGTTTATTCCGTAAGATGATTTAATATACATCGGTCACCCTTCTTTATATGTTAAGATATTCTCTGTTCGGTATACTTTTCTTTATTTTAACACTCTTCTACTCATACTGTACTCATATATTTTCTACTCATATATACCTGATCTGTATTCATAATCTGTGACCTGTTTGTATATTCGAATAATCACATATGCCACACTGTTCTGAGCACGTTCCTTCCCCTAAGTATGTGTTTTTCCCGACTTCATTGCAATTTGGTCGTTGGTCCCCGCTCCCGCGATGCCAATTCAGCATTATCACAACGGCAATAGGTCCCTGTGGATCCCGAACCGGATGACACAAAGGAACGGTAACCAGTTCAGCTCCGGATATCAAAGGTATTTTCACCGCATATTAAAATGCGAGCCCCCCTGTTCAAAGGCAACAGATAATGTTATTTGCCGTTTGGTAGAAGATAAACAAAATATTTGTGTGTATCTGTGATTCTGCCTTTAAAAATACACAACATATGACTCGTTCGTTTTATTTCATTCATACGTCCATCTGCTATTCAGGATGGCTGGGAGCTGTGAGGGGAGACCTCATTCAGGGAGGGTGATGAATCCATAGAGTAGTCAGTGGTGACGTGTTGATTGTTATTATACATTGCTGGCTGTAGTGATTACTGTCATGATGTATTGCAATGGCGGTGAAGGAACGGCTTGTGGTGTAATGTAAAAATATACAGAATGATGGTGATTTCAGTAGAGACGTTTAGGAAGAAAATAGCAAGCAATATTCATGATGGTGTTCTTAAACATGAAAGTTAAGGGTTATGGTCACCATAACGGGAAAATGAGGATTGTGGTCGAAAAAAACGATAGTAAATACCATTGAAGAAGAAATATAATTTAGAAAATAATTCAAATACATGAATACACACCAAACATAAACAT
>NW_020869850.1:220000-225601 GCF_003789085.1 Penaeus vannamei
TTCCACAATTCTCACTGGTATTGATTGCTATCAACATACCATTAATACTGATAATAACAAAAGTGAAAATATAAACAATAATATTAGAGAAAATAATAGTAATAGAGAAAATAAAATAATAATAATGATAGTAAATATGACGATAAAAATTAATGATATTAATAATGACAACAGTAATTAGGGTGATAATCATAGTAATAGTGATAATAAAAATTCCTCTGATGATGATAATGAGGAAGACATGCCCTGAAGAAGTAACACAGCAAAATACTTTAGGCATATTCGTGTGTTTTTATTTACCAAATGTGGGTTGTCGAAGGTCTGTCAAGTGAGCAATAACTGGTATTTAAGGGGGCTGGCGGTCGTTAAACTATTGTGATCTTTAAGTGACCCCAGACGATTAAATATATTGCATATTTATTAGTGATTTATGATTATGACCATTATCATTGATATTACTGCTGTTCCCGTTAGCATTATTATCAGTATTATCAAAATCATTATTCCTGACTGATACCCAGAGTGCATTTATTGTTATCTCGTCAGTATCACAATATAAACATGAAAAAGAATAATATATATTTGATTCAGCGATAGCACTTCTATTAATAATAACGCTCATAATAACAGCAATAATGATGAGGATTATAATGATAGTGATAAGAACTATAGAAATAATAATAATAATAGCAATAATAATGATAGCATCCATAATAATAATAATTCTGATGATGGTGAGAATGGTTTCAAATTGTTCACGGATAAATGCACTGAACTGATTAAGGTATGTTAATCACAACTTAACAGTTTAAGTAGGAACAGCTAGGGATGTCACAACGAATGAGAAGTTTCAACAGACGTGGGTAGACACACTATAAAATTAATTCCTCTCGCGTCGAAGCCCTGTGTCAACATATTGATTGGGACGATCGTAGGCCAATCTAAACTGGCCACGCCAACCTTATAAAAGATGAATCACACAGTGAAATTAAAACTGGTGTAGACGAAGATTGTTTTATATATCACGCGGGGGACGCCTAAGGGGGCAGTGTTTCGATTTCGTAAGGCTTCCTATAACGCATCGAAGGCTTCTACAGCGTATCCAAATACATTAGATGATAATGATAATAGATTTCAGAAAGATATTTGGAGAACAAAGTCATTTGTATTGTGTTCTTCGAGTACTAGGAATAGAACACTATGAGCATAACGACCAATGACAATAGCACTTTATCTATGAACCTTCCATATGCAAATGGTTCGATTCTATCATTCTGGCGTAGAACCCCTGCTCTCACGTAATCAAACTTTACTCCCATGAAAACAACCGGAATCACCCGAGCAGCAGCATCCATATCGCAATAGCATTAAACAAATACTATTTTATGAAGGAGACTACTATGCTGGAAAAAGAAACATTGAATGATAACAGTTCATGTTGACACGACCCTCATTGTTTTCATTTATCGAATAAAACGATTGAGTATTGCAGTTCCTTGTGCTAGTACCAAGGTAGATCGTGGGAAACTAGTCTAGGTAGAGGAAGGCCATGTTGGAAACGTTTGAAAATTTGTAAGATTGTATTGTACTTTGCACTACGGGTGCCATGAGCATGTACCTAGCGGCTGTGAGGCCTGGTAAATATTCGAAAAGAAAATTCTTTTACAGTATAATATTAATACTTCAGCTAATTTTTACAGTAGCTTCCTGTCAGTAGAGTTTCAGGTAATACGATTATTATGCCAAGAGTAACAGTTCTTGATACTTCTATAGCACAGCGAACAGCTGAAAGGCACTCTGCTAACAATGCTATTGACCTTTCAACTGGTTACGACTGTACACATATACATTTATCTAATTGGGTTATTAATGACTATCATCTTCACATTGAAATACCCAGATGTTACCAATTGTATAATAAAACCGTTATTGTCACTTACATAAGATACATCAAGAATAGAGATTTGAATGATTTATCAAATTATATTCTTTAAACAATACGAGGAAAATTCGAGAATTAGAATGTGGAGAAAAAAGCTTGTGATCTGCAGGTGAATACACATAAACCATGTCTGATGCCTCTCTTATTTTGCCGCGCCGATGGTCAACAGAAACGTTGGAAAATCTTGAATGATACAGTATTCTTGCTATGAAGGAAGTTACTTAATAAATAAATTACGTAGGGCAGTACGACAGTTTCTACCGAGTAGATTCAATGGTAGTCTACAATATAGGTAATCATAATGTTAGGGTTTAATGGTTCAGAGGTTATTTCGTTATATTTACATTTTCCTGTTTCACTTACTGTATCTGAACTGCATTGTGATGGTCGGTTTCTTAGTTAGTTTTTTTTTTTTTTTTTAATTGCTATCTAAATAATTTGCTGACCGTCAGCTGTGTGGCCAGATGCAGAGAACATATTTACACATTCATAGCACATTTAATAGCTTATAGGCATGCATTATCATGATAACCAGTATTATCTATACTGTTATTATCATAACCATATTATTATCATTATTATTTTTATCTTTATCATTCTCATACTCATATCGAAGGTGGAAGGATCCGGCGGTCTATGTGAAAGGTGACCGGCATAAGGAAGGAGGCGGAGGATGTGGGTAGCGAGGAGGCTGTCGGCAGGAGAAAAACTGCTGTTCAGGTTGAAATTTTGGCAGCAGCTTAATCAGAGAAGAATTCACCAGTCTGCGGGCATGGACATCAGCAGAAGGGAAGACAATGCGCGTTGCTCTCCAATCCATCTGATGGCCGGTGTCCCTCTGATGGCAGAAGAGGTCGTTGTTGTTGTGTCTCCTGGATATACCGTATTTATGCTGAGAGACGCTTAATACGACTGACGCCTGTTTTACCAAAATACTGCTTATCACAGGAGGCACACGGAACAGCATAGGTGCCCATTTTCGAGGTAGAGGGGGGCAGGTGTGAACCAGGTTGCGACGGAGAGTATTCACCTGGCGAAAGGAGAGTCTGCAGTTGAGAGACTGCAGGGAGCGACGGAGATAGTAGATCTCAATGAAGGCAGGCGAGGACTGGCAGGTGAGGGGTCTCATTTGGAGGGGAGTCATTGTAGAAGGTACGCCGCGCCCTGGATAACATGACGTCGAGAACATGGAGAGTGTAGCCCAGTCTGGAGAATGAACGACGAAGGAAATCAATCTCCATCCACGTACTGAGGTCACAGTTGCGGAGGGCGCGAAGGAACAGCGAGGTGGCAACCAATCTCTTCATATGAAATGGATGGTACGTGAAGTGTATACCCCTGTGCAAAGGTTTCCTGTATATAGAAAAGGAGAAATGATCAGCAGAGCGATGGACAAGAGTGTCGAAGTTGTCCAAGAAGGGTAGCTTGTCAACCTCCTATTTCATCATGGACCCCACGGTTAAAAGAAATTTCTCGTTCCTGTTTGCCTCCTTCCTCCTCCTTGCTGTAGTCCCATCGGCTCCCTTCCCCTTCCAGAGAGGGATGACCACACCCCTCAACAGGTCAGGGGGAATGGTACTGGACCGACAGATAGCACCATGCAACCCCGCGCCATGGGTTCACCACCAGCCTTTAACGGTTCAGCTGGGATGATACAGATACCCGCTGCTTTACCACTTCTGGGCTTGGAGATCGCCCTCCTAACTTCAGTTAGGGAGGGTGGATCCTCACTGATGGGTTCTGCAACGAAATTCGGTTATAAATATATATATATATATATATATATATATATATATATATATATATATATATATATATATATATATATATATATATATATATATATATATATATATATATATATATATATATATATATATATATATATATATATATATATATATATATATATATATATATATATATATATAATATATATATATATGTATGTGTGTGTGTGTGTGTGTGTGTGTGTGTGTGTGTGTGTGTGTGTGTATGTATGTATGTACATATTCATATATAAATATGTATATACATATATATATATATATATATATATATATATATATATATATATATATACATACATATATAACTATGTGTATGTATATATGTATTATATATATATATATATATATATATATATATATATATATATATATATATATATATATATATATATATATATATATATATATATATATATATATATATATATACGTACTTTAATGCTCTACTTTCTTAAATTCAATTTCTCGTCGCATTGGTGGGAAGCTTTTGCTCTTCCCTTGGATTATATCCGTGATGTAGATACAATTCATGAAGTGGCAGCTACTGGATAGAAGCTTCAGTCTCAAGTGGCACAGAGTGAGGCGACAGGAGTCACTCTCGTATCGGCTTATATGGCCAATTTAAGTTTGAAAAGTTTGATTCGCCGACGAAGCGAAAACATATATGTGTGTGTGTGTGTGTGTGTGTGTGTGTGTGTGTGTGTGTGTGTGTGTGTGTGTGTGTGTGTGTGTGTGTGTGTGTGTGTGTGTGTGTACAAACATACATATGTCTCTCTCTTTTTCCGTCTCCTTTTTCTCCCGACCTCCTTCCTCGGTTCTGATAACAGTCTAATTATAATCTTTGGTTCCAGCGATTTAATCCTTATATAAAATTCATTTGGATAATATCCCCTTCGTTTTGTTAATTTATTCATAAGACGCGCACACGAAACGGAGGGGACATGGGGAAGGAAGGAAGGAAGAGGGGAGAGGAGGGTAAAAGGGGGAGGGGGGAAGGAAGGGAGTGGATAAGAGGCGCTCTTCCACTTAAACTTTCTCGACGTTTCTTAATGGCCCGTGACCGACAGCGACCAGCAAGCCTCTCAGGTCTTCCGTGGAAATGTCTGTCTTTTCTTATGATGCAACTTTTGCCTTTTCTTTGCGTGGCTCCAACGATTGTATTCTTCGTGAACGCTCCGCGCAGTGACGTGAGAACAAAGACGAGATAGAAAGGCAAATAAACACGTATGTACACACACATATGTATATACATACATATCTATATATATCGTATGTATATATATGTGTGTGTGTGTGTGAGTGAGAGTGTGAGTGTGTGATTTTGCGTGTGTGTATACTGTGTGTGTGTACCCACACACATATATATATATATATATATATATATATATATATATATATATATATATATATATATATATATATATATATATATATTATATATATATATATATATATATATATATATATATATATATATATATATATATATATATATATATATATATATATATAATATATATATACATACATACATACACACACACGCACACACACACAAATATCATATACATACATATATTAATATATATATATATATATAATATATTATATAACTATATATATATATATATATATATATATACATATATAACATACATATATACATTATATAGCATATATATATATATATATATATATATGATATATATATATATATATATAATTATATATATATTTATATGTGGTGTGTGTGTGTGTGTGGTGTGTGTGTGTATTATTACAAACTCTCCAAATTCTTCGGCCTGTGCGCAATAAGATTACAAAAAGTGCGTTCGAAAACTATCGTGCGAATTATGCGTCGAAGAAGAT
>NW_020869850.1:238772-243772 GCF_003789085.1 Penaeus vannamei
TAAATCTGGGGGGGGGGGGCACATTTTATATACAGGGAGCCATTACGACGAGTCAATGACCATTGAGGGGGCACACAGGGTGGCCAATCAGATTGCAGGGGGGGCAGATGCCACTGTTAAGGTGACTATCAAACCAATAAATTGTTACTAGAATTCAGCGAAATAGATGGAATCGCCGGCAAAGTAGACCCATTCCAATGAGCATGTCTCCTGGAAAGGGAATGCCATGATACAGGCTTAGACGGGGTTTGATGGTGAGGTTTACATCAGCTTCAACTTCGACAGATTTAGACGTCACAAGCTGAATATTTAATTTCTTGCTATCATCATTTAAGAAACAGAAAGGAGGAGGAACAGATTTCACTCCAACTCAACTGAAGATAAAGTTAAAAAATCACATCGAGATATTTGGTTGAGAACTATTAATGACATTTGACCACAACCCCTTGTTAGTGCCTTGTGACAGATGGACCAGGTTACACCGGGCTTTGTCATTTTTACAATTAAAGGATAACATTTCGGCCATAAGTATAAACGGGGGTTTCTTTTTGCTGCCTGCACGAACGGTATTTATAGTTAATATTCCAGCACAAGAACGAGCAACTCGGCTCGTTGCCCAGTTAAACAATCTCCAGACCTGCCAGTAACATCTATATATCTCCTCATCTGCTTAAATCTACTCTATATTTATTGCCCTTAGCTGGTTGTAACCCCCCTTCACTCCGACTCAACTCGCCCCATGAACCTTCGCCAGTCACCTACCATTTTAATGACAACTTTTCCAGGCTGTATGCCTCCATCTTGAACAAGTGGATATAACATTTCAGGCTCGTTTTTCTGAGTATATTCTGAAAAGTTGAGACCAGGATTTGTTCTCAACATTTTCAAGCTAATGATCACCCCCTTTGTCTACCCTAACTTTATCCTCAGTCCTCCTTTTTCTAGACGCTCAATATCCTCAAGATTTTCGAGTGTATTATTACCATATATTATTATATTATATTATATTATATATAATATATATATATATTATATATATATATATATATATTATATATATTATATTTTTTCCTCTTGTCTTAAATTGCCGCCTCCTCATGTAATAAATCCTCACGCTGTAGACGAAAATGTTCTTAGCTCAGACCCTGGTGGAATCCCATTTCTATCATGAACTTCTCTTTTTCCCTATATACTTTGAATCTGGAACGTCTGTACATATATTACCATATCAGTAACACTCGCTCTCTACTCTCTACCTTACACATTCTGAAACATGCCTGCTGGAGGTCAACAAAAATACAGTAGATTTAGTATATGGTTTCGAAGGTCATTTGTGGTTCTCATATAATAGGTTTCATTAACCCTATTCATTTAATACTTTGCATCACTCCCGATGTTCTCTAACCTCCAAGCATTCTAATCCCGACAACGTAAGACATCTTTGTTCTAGTTCAAGGTACAAAACCTTCTCTTTATCCGGCATATACTTCCGTCCACTTCTTATTTATGAGACATTTATTGATAGAGTTGTAACGTTTTGAATATTTTAATATTTCAATCTGACAGTGTATTTGCCGCTAATGGCCTTATCTGTTTACGCTGCAGATGATTGTAGATAACAAATCGGTCTGCAAACTTCTCCATTCTTATTTTACCATCGTCTCCTATCGCTTTTATCAGCCCTATTTACACTTCCTATGTTCAGGGTATCTAAATCTTCATCTCCGTTAGTGTTTATATAAAAGTATTACAGGCATCACTCCAAATTGTTAAACGATATATAGATTTTGGAATAGATAGTATAATAGACAGGTAACGATTAGCATTATTTAGCATTGTTCTTCTTTCTACGATATACCTTAATTTCCAATTTCTCTGCAGTCTTCTTCCACTTTTATAATTTTTACGTCCATGCTTACAGCTAATCCAATCATGCCTTGAAGATAATTTTAAAGACTCTCCTTTTGTTCTATCAGTTTCAACATTGCAAAGCAGGAAATTCATATCTGACTCCCTCTAGGTTCCACCAAGATTGGCCAACGGGAAAAGGCAATAAACGAAGCATTCCAACTGGTTGCCGGCTGCTACCAATATTTTATTTAAAGAATTGATCGCCGATTTACAAAGACTTGCAAGAACATTAAAACACAAACAGGGTTTCTCTTCATTCACTAAACTCGTTGTTCCATCTCTAGTCGTTTGTTCCGTTCCGCGTTCCCCTTGTTCACGCAAGCCATAAAGGAGAAACTGATCCCCGCCTGAACGCCATGCATAAAGATTAGTTCCATGGGCTAGTTTTGTTTAATTGTTCTCATTTCTGAACGAATATTCCGTTTGCTAAGACATCTGGCCAAATTGCATGTCGACTGGTATTGATTTGTTGATTGATGTGCTTTCGCAGTTGAACTTTACCAAATATATTAATCAAATATTAATTTCATTACAGATGTTCGTGTGTAAGAGGGAGAGGATGAAGTAGGAGGAGAGAAGGAGGGAGAGTGGGAGGAAGGGAGAGTAGGAGGAGGGGAGAGTGGGAGGAAGGGAGAGTGGGAAGAAGGGAGAGTGGGAAGAAGGGAGAGTAGGAGAGGAAGAGAGTAAGGAGGAGGGGAGAGGGGGAGGAAGAGAGAGAGAGAAGAGAGAAGAGAGAGGAGAGAGAGAGGAGAGAGAGAGAGAGAGAGAGAGAGAGAGGAGAGAGAGGAGAGGAGAGAGAGCGACATTGCGGGTGGGCCGGAAGTAGGAAGATGAGAGAGAGAGAGAGAGGAGTCAGGAGGGAACGGACGAGAAGGACGTTGGCAGAGAGGGAGAGAGCAGAGGAGTAGGGAGAGAGGGAGCCGAGGTACTCGTCAGAGGGAGGAGGAGAGGGCCATCACCGTAAAACAAGTGTGCTAAAACTTCGGATATTTGTGCAGGAAGGGAGAAGAGAGAACGTGAGAGCCGACGAAGTATACGAGTCCTTTTCCTTCGGTGGAGTCTCCGTTTATTGGTAGCGTGATCCTGGCTTCGGAAGCATTCGTTACAGATTGTCTCGACCGGGCAAGCGATTAACGTGAGGGGGTTGGTAAACTGGTTCTGGTCACTAGATAGAAGCGAAGCGCCCTCCTCGCCAAGTTCTTTTGTGGCTCCTGCCCTCTCTTTCGTTGGCCAGGTCTTTAGGCGGAGGCGCCGGCGGTCTGCTGGAGAGAGTGTCGACCTGACCGCCACACCGACGCGTAGAATTAGGCAGTTCACGTCGCATGGATGCCAACACCAGGGGCGTGGCACCTCGGCCGAGACCACTCGCCCGGCGCTTTGTTCCCACGCCTTGTGCGCCGCTGGGAAGGCAACTAAAGACGTGATACACACCAGCGGTGGTCTGTTATATCCTAAATATGCTTTGGGCTTCCGGCAGACAGTCGCACGTCTTCACAATTGAGGTGATGACATGTTTATGCGAATGGTGAATATAGCGAGAAGGACGTGAGATCTAGCTTAACTCCCGGTGTCTTCATTTGAGAGAGGGGATGTATCGATGACGTCTGCCTGACTTTCCGCGCGACGTTTTCGTGTCAAATACGTGGAGCCGAAGACTCGTTGATGTATCTTATAGCGTAAGCCATATCTCGTGAGCGTCTTCTTTGCTGTCTCTAAATCGAGACATCTCTTCTGTCTGCAGTACTCGTCCTTCGCTACGGTAGCTCTCGATCGGTCTCGCCAGGACTGCGCGCAGGAACGGGGGGAGCGGGCAGACATCACGAGAGGAGAGAGTAGAGGCGGGAAGAAGAGATGGAGAGATGAGGAGAGGAAAAAGGAGTGAGAAGGGAGAGAGAAGAAGATGAGGAGAGACAGGGAGAGGGTGGAGATGGGAGACCGGGGATGAGGGGAGATGTCGGTCTCCGTGCAGTGGGAGGAGAGATGTAGCGTTGCCACGAAGTCTATGGGGAAGAGCACGGAAAGATGGAGAGGAGAGGGAGGCTAGAGGGAGTCTCCTTCTCGGGAGATTCGGCGATCGGCGGGTGGGGAGAAGAAGTCAGGAAGGATGGTCTAAAGTGGCCAGTTAGGAGGAGGTACGCAGCACTAGGTGACATCAGGTCCGACGGCGGAGAGGGTGGGGGTAGGGCGTACTAAATCGTAGTCTGTGTATTTCGGGTTTTGGTTTTCTTATTTTTGTGTTGGTATTTTTTTTTGGTTACGTTTGCGCTGTTTTTGGCGCCTGTGGTTAGTTATTGGGTTCGTTTTTTCTTGATGCTTGTTTGTAGTTCCCTCTTCTCTTTAAGTCTCCTCTTTCTACTCCGCACACGTTCTTCCTCCCCACTTCGCTGTTTTCTATTTCCTCTAACATTTACGAATTGCTCTCCTAGGCTGGAGAGTAATTGTAGCTTTTTTTCACTTGGCTGTCCGCTGCCATAATCTGTTCCGTATCTTCAGCCGACTCTCTAGTGTCATGTGTAACTGTTAAATAAATCAGTTGAACTCCATGACCCTTCCATTCTTCCTGTTTCTGAACGAAATAGAGATAGCGATCATACATATATCGGGACGAACTCTCTGTGTTGCCGCGTGTGCCAGTCGGGTGCTACGTTTCATACGCCTCGCTTGTGATTCTATCGGTATACATATTGGACAATGTCTTGGTAACTGCCATTTTCTTATGAATATTCATGTCTCTGTACCGTGTCTCACCATACGCTCGTAATTAGTTATTATTTGGTGTGTGGCTTATGTGCACAGCGGATTGTTTACGTGCTGATGTACGGGTGCACAGACAGAGGGTTAAGACACACCAGGATACCAGAGGAGGCAGAGACCAAGTACAGCACTGCGAGGGACTCGAAGAGGAACAGAATGAGAAGAGAGACAGTACGACATCAGAGCCAGAGGTACACTACGTTCACAGACCTCTAGAGTAGACTCGTAGGTTAGCACAGGACACTTTCATCAGTTGCAGAGACTCCATTTTCTCCAATCTATATATGCAAGACACTCTCCACATCACAATCTCCGAGTCATTTCCCATGCAGAGA
>NW_020869850.1:248772-253772 GCF_003789085.1 Penaeus vannamei
AACTTTTTTCAAAGAAATACACCTACAAAACCTTAGCATAGACTGACTGGGTCAAAGAAAGGCGCAAGGCGTTTAGCTAAAGAGATTGAACTGTGAGTTAATTTATTTGAGACAATGAAGAGTTCCCTACCATTAATGGAAGTTGGAATGTTCCTGGAAACAAGTCAATTTAGTGTTTTGGTTCAACAGGACAAATGAGAGTGGAGCTACATGGTTATATGTTCCTTGGATCAGAGCCTAGCCAGGGAGGCGATGATGTCACTATTAGTCTTGATTTTGATTGGATAGTGATACCAGTGCCAGCCATAAGAATTCCTTTGGAAAATTGCCATACATCGTCACTTCACACAGACCACTAAACGGACAATGTAAACACAGTGTAATGTAAATAAATTGAGTGAAAATTACAATTTTACAAGCAGCTCTAAGCACTTTGAAAAACTTCATCGGTAACAAAAAAATATTACTTGCAGCTTTTGAAGACAATACAGATGGATGCAGACATGTTGAAGAATTTGCAATACCAACTGCAAGAGTCTTGGACATGATTGCATGGGCTAGTGAGGATAAGAAATTAATTACACCGTTTCTTCATAGATATTAGATATCTCATGTAAAGGCACTCTTTCTAACTTAAGATCTAGACAAACTAGATAAATTTCTAGAATGGGAATTTCTATTAAGCATCACCAAAATTGCTCATGTTTGAATATCTGTGAGACAAATGAAAAGGCCTATCATTTGCAGTCTTCAGGCTTTCAGTGGTCCGGCACAGATGGGGAAAAAAAACTACTCTCTACATTCTGACAATATCTAAAAAGTTTTATTTTTACAGATCATTGCAATGGAGGGTTTCAAATGTTGCCTTGTCAGAATATATATGGTGAAAATTTGTTGGCCTTCACTAAGGTCCTAAAGTGCTGTGGCTAAACTAGTATGTGGAAAATATTTCTTATTTTCACACCGAGACATTGTTAATGTTTACAATATTCTGTCCAATTATTAATTTGAATTATCAATAACGCCACTTTTATGATTGTCATTTGATTTGGTCACTCTATACCCACCATATTATATAGGTTATCTCTTAGTATGAAGAATATTGTAATATATTTGTACATATTTGTTTTCATACTATTGAACTTATATTAAATTATGTATTCCACAGAAATTGGTGCTCCAACAATGTGCCTTATATGTCAATTTGTTAACTATCATCTCGGAGATTAGACTCGTGGAATCTTCTATCTGCTGTAACTAAAGAAATCGTATTTAAGGAGGCGCAACATAATTTTAATTGACTTATCCCATGGAATCAATTTCATAATTAATTTGCAAGTAATTATTTTCATAATATGGCACACTGCTTTAGAGAGAGGAAGCCTAGCATGGGTCAGAGGAGCGTGCCGGCGTCACTCACCTCTGACACGTAGCAGTGGATAGACGTGTCATTAGTCCTTGGAATTAAGAACTCTCGAAAGTATATGTGGATATGTGAAGTGTCATTTATATAGTAAACATGCCTGTAAACCATGTATATAACTCACTTATATATTACCCATACCTATTGTATTTATTTCTCCTCTATTGCAAAACTTATGCGGCTTGTATAACTTTTAATGCATACTGTATGACGTGGCAGCCTTCTTTTGTTTTCCATTTCGACAAGCGCATGATCAGAGGTCCCGAGGTAGCAAGCGCGGAAGGACACATCATTTTCTCCAGCTTCCGCGCCTGCTCTTTGTACCTTCAAATAAACCCAGCAGTTAAAAGAACCTACAGTATTTGCTTCCACCTTCGTAGAGACTTTTTGGAAGACGCAGTATATGAAGTTGTTAGATCTTTGTGACAAGAGTGCCGTATATACCTCCTTGCGGAGATAGAAGCCAATTGGGACGTGAGACATATTAGTCATTGCCCCCCAGACGATCGAGTCAAACAAGAGGCCGATGCAGTGTAAAGTTTTTTTAGGAGTCAGTATTGAGTTAATGATTTTGTGTTTTAGCTTTGTCCGGACCCCACGTCCTTATACTTATCATTCACGCTATTATAATTTGTAGATAAACTGCCAGTAGAGTTGACTCATTGAATATGAATGTTGCTCACACATACATATGTGAATATGTGTACATATTTCTATATATACATATATATGTGTATGTATTTATATATATAAATATTATATTATATATATATATATATATATATAATATATATATATATATAATATATATTTATATATATATATATATATTATATATATATATATATATATATATATATATATATATATAATATATATATATATATATATATATATATATATATATATATATATATATATATATATATATATATTATATATATATATATATATATATATATATTATATATATATATATATATATATATATATATATATATATATATATATATATATATATATTATATATTATATATATATATATATATATATATATATATATATATAGTATATATATATATATAATATATATATATATATATTATATATATATATATATATATATATATATATATATATATATATGTATATATATAGTGTGTGTGTGTGTGTGTGTGTGTGATGGTGTGTGTGTGTGTGTGTGTGTGTGTGTAACTAATAACTGACTCGTTGGTAGAAAGCTGCTCTTTTTAATTTGTATATATTAATAATACATACACAATATTTTTTCGAAGCAGGAAATCATCCAGGACTGCAAGATTATGACATGAACTTAATAATAAACATAAATCTGCGATTGGTCAAGAGTCAGTTAAACTTAATTATTCATAAAAATTCTTGACAAATATAATGACGTTTAGATTTCAGCCATCAGGAAGCCCCAATGGCCATGTACAGTATAATTTTAAGATCTTTAGTGATTATCTGTACATATCAGTGTATGTGTGTGTGAATAAACGCACGCACTCACACATACTTGTAAATACGAATGCAAATCTTAAAATATTATAATAAAATCTTTCGATATTTTTTATTCTTTTGCTGAAGAGGAACTGTTTTTGATTTGTGAAAGATTTCTCCTTTGTTTATTTTTGACTCTCTTATTAATGTAATTAATCATTCGCCTAATCTTTTATCGCACAAAGAAGAAAAACATGCAATTTTTTTTTAGTCAATTTAATTATCTGATAATTATTTCAATCTCTTATCCGTATTTATATAGGTTCCATTAGTTAATTGTTATTTTCAGAAATTCTTATCCATTTAATATTTCACTTGGTTATTTAGTTGTTTCTATTTCAATTCAGTTATTCATATGACACATGGTTAATATATCTAGGGGTATATTTTAGTTCAAGCTGTTACCGACGTGTAATAAATTGAGGTAAGACTGAATTCTGGAATGCTTGTATCGAAATACGAATAATCAAAGCTAAGAAGAGGGGAAATGAATGAAAATAGATGATAATGAAAATGAAAGCAGGCAAACGAAAGTCCCTTCGGCGAAACAACGAAGAAATTAACGAAATACGAATAATCAAACTAAGAAGAGGGGAAATAAATGAAAATAAGATGATAATGGAAAATGAAAGTAGGCAAACGAAGTCTCTTCGACGAAATAACTTGAAGAAAGTATCGAAACGAAAATCAAAGCTAAGAAGAGGGGAAATAAAAAAAAAATGATGATGAAAATGAAAGTAGGCAAACGAAAGTCTCTTCGACGAAATAACTTGCAGAAATTAACGAAATACGAATAATCAAAGCTAAGAAGAGGGGAAATAATGAAAAATAAGATGATAATGGAAATGAAAGTAGGCAAACGAAAGCTCTTCGACGAAACAACGAAGAAATTAACGAAATACGAATAATCAAAGCTAAGAAGAGGGGAAATAAATGAAAATAAGATGATAATGAAATGAAAGTAGGCAAAACGAAAGTCTTTCGACGAAATAACTTGAGAAATATAACGATACGAATAATCAAAGCTAAGAAGAGGGGAAATAAAAAAAAATATGATAATGAAATGAAAAGTAGGCAAACGAAAGTCTCTTCGACGAAATAACTTGAAGAAAGTATCGAAATACGAATAATCAAAGCTAAGAAGAGGGAAATAAATGAAAATAAGATGATAATGAAAATGAAAGTAGGACGCTAATACCAGCTTCCCGCTTTCCATCAGCGTCAGTACCCGCGCTGTTCCAAACGAGACAGTATCCAGGAGCGTTCAGCCGGAGAGAATTCAGCGGGGCAAAAAGTTGACGCAATTGAGATGGAATTGTACCTTCTCCTCCGTCGAATTTCCTCGCCGGGTCCAAAGTATTCATATTCCGGGACAATACGTAAAATGGCGAGAAAGGGAACACAATGGTTCGTATATTCTTCGCAGCGGCTCGGACAAAGTTCCACGGGATCTCAGCTGCCGATGACAAACGTTCGGGATTATTCTTTAAGCGACTGAATATGCAAAAACATTTTTCCTTCTCATTTTCTAGTTCCTCACCTCCACCCCCCTTTTTTCTTGTGTTCTTTGTTTTTCGTTATTCTTCTTATTTTTCGTTAGCCATCAATAAATTCTATTATATTACCATTTTCTGATTCTGTTACATTCTCTCTCTCTCTCTCTCTCTCTCTCTCTCTCTCTCTCTCTCTCTCTCTCTCTCTCTCTCTCTCTCTCTCTCTCTCTCTCTCTCTTCGTTCTCTTTATCTTTCAAATCCGACTATTAGATGCTATTGGTTGATTGAAGGACATTCAAGTCCACAGAGGCTGTTCGAACATGACGTTGCGTTTTTACATCGACCTCGCAACTGAATACGAAAATGATTTATCCGATTATCCGATTTACAGTTGTACTGCGTATGTCCGAGTAATTATCATGCTATTTCCCTTAAACCTCTCTTTCTCTCGCACACTCACGGCATCTTCTCAGGCGGTAGCGTTTATCCCTTCGCTGTCTACCCCTTCGTTATTCATCCCTTGCTGTTTATCCCTTGGTATTTATGCCTTGTTGTTTATCCC
>NW_020869850.1:258772-261272 GCF_003789085.1 Penaeus vannamei
GCAAAGGGGGGAGGGGGGGGGGGGGGCAAAGGGGAACGGGGGGCTGGATTGAGAGATCCTTATCGGTCCCGATTCCTGGTTCTTCCACGCCGGAGAAATCGCATATGTATACATACACACAAAAACATATATATATATATATATATATATATATATATATATATATATATATATATATATATATATATATATATATATATATATAATATAATATATATATAATATACATATATAATATATATATATATATATATATATATATATATATATATATATATATACATATATATATATATATATATATATATATATATATATATATATATATATATATATATATATATATATATGTATATATATATATATATATATATATATATATATATATATATATATATATATATATATATATATATATATATATATATATATATATATATATATATATATGTATATATATATATATATATATATATATATATATATATATATATATATATATATATATATATATATTATTATATATATATATAAATATATATATATATATATATATATATATTATATATGTATGTGTGTATGTGTGTGTAACATATATATATATATATATATATATATATATATATATATATATATATATATATATACTATATATATATATATTATATACATATATATATATATAATGCATGTGTGTGTATTTATGTATGTTTGCGTGTGTATGACTGAGAGGGAGGAGAGATTCTGGTTATTCGTGTAATAAAAAAAAAAAAATAAAACGAAAAAAAGAGCTTGAATTTACTATTATCATCGCATCCAAACAACTACATTTATTTCGGAATTATATTTTGGATAATCATAATACAAAATTTCTGTTCAGTTGTACATGCAATTTTTTCATCAATCAACTCGTAAAGGTAATGGTAATATCAGAAACAACAGTTCATTATTTTGTTTTATTTTCATATGTATATATATACATTTTTTTTTTTTTTTTTTTTTTTACTTTTCTGGTATTTTCGCGATACAAAGGACTGTTCGACTTATTAAATATTATTGTTATCATGATTGGATATTATTATCATCGTCATCATTTTCGTTTTCATTGATATAATTTTCAACACAATAACTTGTCATTGTTGTCATTATTCTTATTATTTTTATCATATCAGTATATTATATCTTATATCGTGATTTTTATCCTAAATATTATCACCATCAACTCTAATACAATTGTTATTATATTTTATCATTATTTATTATCATCATTATTATCATTATTATTATCGTAATTAGTATATTATTATTATCATTATTAGTCTTGTCATCATCATCAGCAGCATCAACATTAAATTGTTATTATCATTATATTGTTATCATTATATCATTATTATTATAATAACAATCATTATTCTTATTTTTGTTATCATATTTTTATTATCAATATTATCGTTATTATTACTATAAGTGTTATCATTATGATTAGTGTTATCATCATTATTATAATCATTATTATTATTACTGTCAATATTATTATCCTTATCATTATTGTGAAATATATATATAATAAATGACTGTATTCATATATATATATATATATATATATATATATAATATATATATATATATATTATATATATATATATATATATATATATATATATATTATATATATATATATATATATATATATATATATATATATATATCACATCTATATTTCACAGTTATCATTATCATACTACTATTATTATCATTATTACTATTGTTATTGATACTACTATTACTATTATATTGTTATTATTATCATTATTATTAGTAACAGTAGTAGTATCATATATTATTACTATCACAGGTATTGTTATTATTATTATCATTACCATCATCATTATTATCATTATTATTATGTTATTGTTATCATATCATTTATATCTTATATTATTATATTATTATTATTATTATTATTATTATTATTATCATTATTATTAAATTATAATTACTATTAGTGTATTATCATTATTATTAGTATTAGTGTGATCATCATTATTAATATCATCATCGTCATTATCATTATTATTTATATTATCATTACTATCATTAGTGTTATTATCACTATTATTATATTAGTATTATAATCATTATCAATATATCATCATCATCATTATTACTATTATCATAATCATAGTTATTACTACTGCGTTCATCATTAGTGTTATTATCGTTCTTCTTGTTATGATATTATGATTATTATCATATGTCAAGATTTTTTCATTATTATTATTCTAAACATAATTAAAATTAATATCATTATTATCCTTATTATTACAATCATCGTTAAATTTATGTTATCATTATCATTGTTTTTAGTATTGTTATTGCTATTATAACTATTATTATCATAATCATCATTATCATTATACTTATTTTTACTATTATTATTACTATTAACATTATTATTGTTTTATTATTATTGCGTTTGTCATCTTTATTGTCATAATAT
>NW_020869850.1:281272-283772 GCF_003789085.1 Penaeus vannamei
CCCGGGCCATGGGAAGCGGACCCCCCGGACCCCGATGGCTCGAAAGTTGGTCATGAGGTTTGGGAATGAGCCAGTTGTGCTTCCTGTCTCATGCCTGTCGCCTCTTCCTCCTTTCCTTCGTGATATGCTTTCTATCACCATTCTTCGCTCACCCTTCTTTCTATTTTCTCTCAACCCTCCCCTCCCCCATTCGCATCCTGTCTTCTGTTCCTCTTCTCATCCTCTTTGTGGACCTTCTTATCCCCTTGCCCCCTCCTACGTCCTAATCTCATCCCTTTCTTCCTCATTCCTCTTTATACCCTTCCTCCTCCTCCCTCATCTCGGCCCTCCCTCTCCCTCTTACTCCCTCCTCCCTCCCTCATCTCAACCCGCCTCCCGTCAAATCTCATCCCTTCCTCCCTCATCCTCTTTATACCCTTCCTTCCTTCTTACTTCCTCTCCGTCCCTCATCTCATCCCTCCCTCCTTAATCCCTCTTACTCCCTCCTCCCTCCCTCGTCTCACCCCCCCCCCTTCCCAAACCCTCCCCACCCCTCACCCCCCCCCCTCCACCCCCTTCCATCCCCCACCCCTCATTGCCATCCCCCACCCCCTTCCATCCCCTTCCATCCCCTCCCCTCACCCTCCCCTCCCCCTCCCCCCCCCCTTCCATCCCTCTTGCAGTAAGACGCTATCGGGCTGTGTCTCCTGCGCCGCCAACCCCACTGTTGTCTTTGTCTGGGACTACACCGCCCGGATTCACGAGGCCATTAAATCTCCATGTTCTCTTGATACTCGTTGCATTCCGAGCGAGCGCGGATACACACGCGCGCGCGCATAACCGGACTCAAACGTGTGTGCCTACGGACGAAGTACAGACGCTGGGGCACATACGGACACGCGCATGTACACATATGGACACACATACCGATACATATGCACATACGGATACATACAGTTACACCTGCACACATATAGATACAATTTGACATATTCGCATTTACGGACACAGGCATACGCGTACATACGGACACATACACATACAGAGAGAAACACGTTCATAGGGGAACACATACACAAAAAAGGGCACAGACGGGCACACATACACAGCTAGCGTGCACATGCGGACACACACAGACACAAACGCTAAAACTTATGATCATAGACATCCAGAAAGTAAAGAAACATAAAGGCTTTCTTGACAAACGATACATACATACATACATACATACATACGTACACACGCTAACTTCTTCATTCACTTTCGCTTCACTTTTCTCTTTTCTACTTGTTCGTTTCTCTTGCCTTTTGATTCCCTGCCATAGACTTCCCTTTCTTCCACTTACTCTATTTATTATCTCTTCTTTTGCACTCATTCTTTACTCTCTCTTTACTTGTTAATTTCCTTTCCTTTCGCTCTCTTCTCCCTCTTCTCCCCTTCCTTTTCTTGTTCCCTCTACGTCATTTTATATCCTTTCATATTTTCCTCTTCCTGTCCTAGTTTTCTCCATTTTTCATTTTCATTTATCAATCGCTCATTTCCTTCCTCCCTTATCCTTCCTTCCCTTTACATCTCCTCCCCCTCCCTTCCCTTCCTCTGCTTCTTTCTTTTCCCTTTCTTTTCTCACTTTCTCCCCCCCCGCCCCTCTTCCTTTCCCTCTCCTTCTCTCTTCGTCTTCTACCCATTCCAACCTTCTCTCTCCTTCTCCTCCTCCCTCCCTCTCCTTCTCTTCCTCTTCCCATCCTTCCCTCTCATCCTCATCCTCCTCTTCCCCTCCTTCCCTCTCCTTCTCCTCCTCCCTTCCTTCCCTCTCCTTCTCCTCTTTCCCTCCTTCCCTCTTCTTCTCTTCCTCTTCCTTCTTCTTTCTCCTTCTCCTCCCTCCCTCTCCTTCTCTTCTCCCTCCTTTCCCTTCCTTCTCTCTTCTTTCCTCTTCCCTTCCTTCCCTCTCCTTCTCCTCCTCTTCCCCTCCCTCCCTCTCCTTCTCTTCCTCTTCCCATTCTTCCCTTTCCTTCCCTTCCTCATCCCCTCCCTCTCCTTCTCTCCTTCTTCCCTTTCTTCCCTCTCCTTCCTATTCCCTTCCTTCCTTCTCCTCTCTTCCTTTCCCCTTCCTTCCCTCTCTTCTCCTTCCTCCCTCCCTCTCCTTCTCCTCCTCTTCCCTTCCTTCCCTCTCCTTCCTATTCCCTTCCTTCCTTCTCCTTCTCTTCCTCTTCCCTTCCTTCCCTCTCTTTCTCCTCCTCCCTCCCTCTCCTTCCTTCCTCCGCTTCCCTTCCTTCCCTCTCCTTTCTCTTCCTCTTCCTCCTTCCCTTTCCTTCTCTCCCCTTCCCTTCCCTCTCTCTCCCTCTCTTCCCTCTTCCCTTCCTTCCCTCTCCTCCTCTTCCCTTCCTTCCTTTCCTCTCTTCTCTTCCTTCCTCCCTTCTCGCTTTCCTCCCCTTCCTTCTATTCCCTTTCTTCCTCTCCTTCTCTTCCTCTTTCTTCCCTCTCCTTCCTTCCTCTCTATTCCCTTTCCTTCTCCTCCCTTCCT
>NW_020869850.1:286272-291272 GCF_003789085.1 Penaeus vannamei
ATAAACTAGCGGAAATATTTTAAAAATAGATAAATAAACTAGCGGAAAATATTTAAGAATAGATAAATAAACTAGCGGAAATATTTTAAAAATAGATAAATAAATTAGCGGAAATATTTTATGATTAGATAAATAAAATTTAATATTTTAGAATAGATAAATAAAATGCAAATATTTTAAGATATAGAATTAATAAACTAGCGAAAATATTTTAAGAATAGATAATAAGCTGTTGAAAATATTTTAAGAATAGATAAATAACGTACGGAAATATTTTAAGAATAATGATAAATAAACTAGCGGAAATATTTTAAAAAATAGATAAAAAACTAGCGGAATATTTCTTATAAATAGATGTAAAATAAAAAGCGGAGAATATGTTAAATATATAGTATAAATAATACTAGGAAATATGTTAAAATAGATAAATAAACTAGCGGAAAATGTTAAAAAATAAGATAAATAAAACTAATAGCGGAAAAATATTTAAGAATAGATAATTAAAGCTACGGAATATGTTAAAAATAGATAAATAAACTAGCGGAAAAAATAAAAATAAAGTTAAATTAATAGAACTAGCGAAAATATTTTAATAATAGATACTAGCGGGAATATGTTAAAAATAGATTAATAACTAGCGGAAAAATAAAAAATTAGAAATAAACTAGCGAATATTTTTAAGAATAGATAAATAAACTAGCGAAATAAATAGATAAATAAACTAGCGGAGAATATTTTTAAGAATAGATAAATAACTAGCGGAAATATGTTAAAAATAGATAAATAAACTAGCGGAAAAAATAAAAAAAATAGATAAATAAACTAGCGAAAATATTTAAGAATAGATAAATAAACTACGGAAATATGTTAAAAATAGATAAATAAACTAGCGGAAATATTTTAAGAATAGATGTGCAATAATTCAATAGCGGAAATATGTTAAAAATAGATAAATAAACTAGCGGAAAAAATAAAAAAAATAGATAAATAAACTAGCGAAAATATTTTAAGAATAGATAAATAAACTAGCGGAAATATGTTAAAAATTAGATTAAATAAAGTAGCTCGGAAATATTTTAAGAATAGATATAATACTAGCGGAAAATATGTTAAAATAAAGATAAATAAACTAGACGGAAAAAATATAATAAAAATCAGATAAATAAACTAGCGAAAAAATATTATAAGAATTAGATAAATAAAACTAGCGGAAATATTGTTAAAAAACATAAATAAAAAAAAAAAAATAGCGGAAATATTTTTTCGTGTGCGAATTAGATGTGAACTTTCCATCACATTCAATAGAAATTATGAGTTCATAAACCAACCAAAAAAAACTAATAATAATAAAAATAGATAAATACACTAGCGGAAATATTTTAGAAATAGATAAATAAACTAGCGGAAATATGTTAAAAATACATAAAAAAAAATAGCGGAAATATTTTTTCGTGGTGCGAATTAGATGTGAACTTTTCCATCACATTCAATAGAAATTATGAGTCATTAAACTAAACCAAAAAAAAACAAATAATAATAAAAAAAAATAAGCTAGCGGAAATATTTTAGAAATAGATAAATAAACTAGCGGAAATATGTTAAAAATAGATAAATATACTAGCGGAAATATTTTTTCGTGTGCGAATTAGATGTGAACTTTCCATCACATTCAATAGAAATTATGAGTTCATAAACCAACCAAAAAAATATGATTTTTATGCCGACTATATTTTGCAGCATGGCATTTTGACTTCGGCTTTGATATGAGCTCCATGAAACTTGCATGAGCTGAATTTGTGCGGAAATGTGTCAGTGGTTGGCAACAATACGGAACCTACACACGCAGACACATTACGCACACATACACACTCTTACTCTTATATTCACACATGCATGCATTTAAAGAGATAAATAAATATATGTGTGTGTGTGTTTTTATACAAATAGATAGATAAATAAATATATCTACCTGTCTATCTATATCTGTGCATATTCAATATCTATCTATCTATGTCTATTTATTCTATCTCCTATATCTGTACTATCTATATCCCCTATGATCTATATTCGTATATCTATCCTATCTATCTATATTACTATATGAGTTGTTAATACAGTATTACTAAGGTGAATATATGTATATTATATAATTTTATATTTTATCTATTTTTGTATATAATGTATGTTGATTATTTTATTATATATATTTATATATATTTATATATTTATATATAATGTATATTTATAGTTGTAGTGATATAGTGGTATATGATATATGTATATATTATACATAGTATATGATATTAGAGTAATATATTATGATATATATAGTTATATATTAGCATAAAATTAATATTATATATTATATTATATACATATACAGTATTATAGTATAAGTCAGTTATGTATATATTTTTATGTAGTATATAATATTATGTATTATATATATAATAAATTATATGATAGTATATATATATCAATATGTGTTGCTGTGTGTGTGTGTTGTGTGTGTGTGTGTGTGTGTTGTGTGTAGTGTGATGATTTGTGTGTGTGTTGTGTGTGTGTTGGTGGTGTATGTGTGTTTGTGGGGCTGTAGGAAATGTGTGTGTGTGTGTGTGTGTGTGTGTGTGTGTGTGGTGGTGATGATGAATGCCTGATGGCTGTGTGTGTCTTTTATGTGTCAATGTGTGTGTGGTTGTTGTTGTTGTGTTGTGTGGGTTTGTATAGCCGACAGAGAAAACAAAGTCCAAGCGCTCTCTCTCACCGCACCTAAAAGACCTCAAACACAGCGAGTTTTCCGAAATCATTCGTGGTATAAAAATTTGGCCATATGTAGAATTTGCGTTGGAATGAAACGAATGGGCGTGGAGTGAAAGTCGCTGTTCAGTGTAATGCATCTCTTCCCGGAAATTATCAAAATAAAGAGTTATTGGGAATGCGATCATTTTTTTTTCTTTCTGTTCTATTCTCTTTCTTTTATTTTCTTATTTTGTATTATTATTATAATCTGTTTTTTTTTTTTTTTTTTTTTGCTTCGTGGTTTATCATGACTTCTTTTTTTCAAAGTTTATGCCTTTTTGGTAGTGTTGTATTTTGGTTGTTTAGATTTAATCTTCATATGCACTTGTTGCTTAATTATTATGTTATCATCGTGAGTTTTGAATTATTATTCATAATCATTATAGATAATATAATAATATATATAATAATATATTATTATTATTATTATTATTATATTGTGTTGTTGTGTTGAGTTGAATTGTTGTTGTTGTTGTTAGTTATTCATATTGATATATATCATTTATCATTATTATTTATCAAATTATTCTAAATATATTATTATATATCATTCTATCATTATCAATTATTATTAGTTTTTTATCTATTATAATGGTATTATTATTTTCATTCATTATTTCTATTCGATTATTCTGTATATACAATTTATCATTATTACTTTTATTATTTTATCATATCATCATCATCATTTAATTATTCATTATTTATTATTATTTATTATTAATTATTATTATATTAATTATTTTATCATTTAATTATTATTATAATTATTTTATTATATTCCATTATTATTTATTGCTCTATTAATCATTTATCATTAATCACTAAATAAGTATTTCTTCACTCTGGATCTTATTATTATCTTTATCATTATTCAGTTTATGTATTATTGTTATTACATTATTGATCATATTTATATTAAAGTCATTATTATAATTATATTTTATATTTTTTTGTTCTATATTATTATCCATTATCTTATTATTATTGTTGAGAATTATCATTTTTTTATCATTATTATTATTCATCTATCATTATAATTGTTCTATCATTTATTGATTATTATTGATTATTATCATTATTATTATTATTAATTATTGTTATTATTATTATTATCATCATTGTTATTATCAGAGTAATATGCTGATCTTTGAGTTTTGTGTCTCTCTGTTAGTCATTCTCTCTCTCTTTCTCTCTCTCTCTCTCTCTCTCTCCCCTCTATCTCTCTCTCTCTCTCTCTCTCCTCTCTCTCTCTCTCTCTCTCTCTCTCCCGCCTCCCTCCCTCCCTCTCCTCTCTCGCCCTCCCTTCCTCCCCTATTTTTTTTCTCTCTCTATCTATCTCGATCTCTCTTCCTGTATGTAAAGCCACTGGTCGTAAGTCACATACAACCCAAAAAAAACTCAGAGCCGACAAAGCCCCAAAAATGCCTGACATATTCACTTTCCACGGAAGCCGCCGGTCTAAAGGTACGTCCATGGCTGAAGAGTAACTAAAACGAATTCATTTCCCCATACAGTATTTTTCAGCAAGGGAACCGCCCCTTTGGAAGCAAACGTCTCGAGGAGAGCCATACGTTATGTCCAAAGGCGTACATATACATGAGGCTCCCGGTCGCGTTCTCCTTCCTTATCCCGGGCCGGCTCATGGCACAGTCCCCGAGATGAGGATCTTTTCCTTAGGCTCGTAGGCGGCGCGACATTCTGATGTATTCAGCTTTTATGACTCACCTCCTCGCGAGTGTCGCTCGGAATGTTCTAGAAATCTTCGGAGTCTTTTATTGTTCTCTCGGGAGGCCGCTATTTTTTTTTTTTTTTTTTTTTTTTTTTTTTTTTTTTTGGTGCACTCGGTTCGTGTACTTTTTTTCGGCGTCCATTATAACAGCGAATTGTAAATGAGTTGCTCTCTTTGTCTCTGACTTTTCCCTCTGCGATTCTTTGTTTCTCTTCTGATTCATCATTTTCTTCTTTTCCCTCTTGTTATCTTCTTGTCTCACTCTTTTTCTTATCGTCTGCATCGTCTCTCCTTCCCCGAATCTTATTCTTTATATGTATGTCTATCTCTCTCTTTATGTCCCTGTCTCTGTTTGCCTGTCTCGATTTATTTCATTCTGTTTATCTTTCCCTCCCTCTCCCTTTTCTTTCTTCCCTTCCTTTCTCCTTCCCCCCCTCTCTCTTCTCCCTCCCTCCCCCTCCTTTCTCTA
>NW_020869850.1:308772-311272 GCF_003789085.1 Penaeus vannamei
GAATATTGGTGGATTCCACATAGATATTAAAATTAATAGATTTATACATTATTGAAAGGAATAAAGTCACATATTATGAGGCTTCCGGAATAAAATTTAAAAGATCGATAATAATCAAACTGGTTCTTAACAAATGTATGTATTAATGACAAAGAAATCAAACAATACCATTAAAATAATGAATAAATATACAGTGCAATGAAAAATAAAACAGATAAAATGTAGAGACAAAAAATATATATCCCACCTCTGTGTTGCGTCACTCAAAGTCGAAACAAAGAGGTGTGATTCGGACAAGTAAACTTTTTGTCATGCCTCTGGGTAGCGTGTGTCTAACCGTGTCACGAACTTTTGACACAAGGCATGAAGTGCAGCTTCCGACACGGGCTCTTTAAGTATTCAGTTTAGTATGAATTATGAAGTTTGAGGAATTTCTCACGAGAAATGAAACAGCTAATCATATATAATCATGTATGTATATGTGTGTGTGTGTGTGTGTGTGTGTGTGTGTGTATATATATATATATATAATATATATATATATATAATATATATATATATATATATATATATAATATATATATATATATATATTATATATATATATGTATGTATGTATGTATATAATCATATTTTACAACCTAAGATAATTATATAATTTGGTAGATCTATAACACATAAGAAATTAAATTTTTTTGAAAAAAATGTAAACTGATTTTCCGAAACTGCATCTGGGATAACCTCTAAAATATATGTTATTACCAACCAGAACGAAAGCTTTGGTGTTGTAGTTTCGGATACACCTTGTTTTATATAAACATACTTATGGACTTTGTTGGAGTAGTCATATACCATCCAATTCCTCCTTTTTATGTATTTTTCCGCATGAATAAAATGTATCCATCAGTGAGTAGATTTCTGATTTTTATTATTTATTTTTTTTTTCTTCCTGCTTTGCCATTTTTGCAACGCCTCTGCATTCGTCATACCGAGTGTGTTGCAAGCTATAATCCATTATTCACTGTCTGCCTTAACTTGCATTTCCACTGCCATTGCTTGGATGCATCGACTATCAGGTGAAATTCTCAGTGAATTCTCTAACCCCTTTCTTTTCAACAAGACACACACATATGCATTTGTATACGATTTTCTTTAAGTTATATCTCAGTCTACACATTTATTTTTTCTTTTCTTTTTCTTCATTATTTCTTTTCTTGTCTTTTTATCTTTTTCTTTATCTTTCTTTCTTTTCTTTTTCTTTCTTTCTTTCTTTCCTTTTTTCTTTTCTTTTCTTTCTTTCTTTTCTTTTTTCTTTTTCTTTCTTTCTTTTCTTTTTTCTTTTCTTTCTTTTCTTTCTTTCTTTTCTTTCTTTTCTCTTTCTTTTCTGTTTCTGTTTTCTTTTTTTTCTTTCTTTCTCCAAAACACTCGTGAAACCAAGTCTAGTCCTTCAAAACTAGTGTGTTCGCAAACCTAGCAAGGTTAATAAAGGGAGTATTTATATATCTCAGTGGCTTTTTCCCAATTTTTCGTCTTCATATTTGGTGTCTTTCGGACGTTTGTAAATACGCATATGAAGTCGACAATAAAGACACATGTCCCCACATGAGTACATGCATACATACATATATATATATATATATATATATATATATATATATATATATATATATATATATATATATATATATATATACACACACATTTACGCACACATATGTGTTTGTATGTATGTGTGTGTGCGTGTGTGATTATATATATATATATATATATATATATATATATATATATATATATATATATATATATATATATATATATATATATATATATGTGTGTGTGTGTGTGTGTGTGTGTGTGTGTGTGTGTGTGTGTGTGTGTGTGTGTGAGAGAGTGTGTGTATGAGTGTTTATATATATGTATGTATGTAAACATAAACACTCACATATGTGTATGTTTACATTTATACATATATATTGTACACACACACAAACACAAATATATATATGCTTGTGTGTGTGTCTGTATGCATGTGTGAGTGTATTTCTATATATATGTATGTACGTATACATAAACACATATGTGCATGTATCTAATTATACATACGAGGTGTCAGAGAAGTTCCAAGACTGATGTCACAAAAAATTCATTTCAAACCCAAACTTCACACTAATAGTTTTCCCCTTCAAAGTAATCCCCCTGGAATCTAATGCACTTTTTCATCCTTCTCTGCCAGGTATGCATGCACTCCTGGAAGAACTTTTCCAGGATCCTCCGCAGTTCCATCGCCATGTCCATTTTGATGTCGTCCTTGTCTTCAAAACGAGTCCCCTTGATGACCCCCTTGAACTTGGGGAAGAGGAAAAAATCACACGGAGCTAGGTCGGGGGAGTAGGGAGGTTGCTTCAGCACGGCGATGCTCTCCTCGGTCAGGAACTGTCGGATACTCAGAGCATTGTGAGCAGGCGCGTTGTTATAGTGAAGCAGCCAGGAGTTGTCAGGC
>NW_020869850.1:321272-326272 GCF_003789085.1 Penaeus vannamei
GCCCCACCCCGTCATCTCCCGTCTTCGTTCATCCCCTCCCCCCCCGTCGCCCCGGTTCTCCAAATCCTTCATCTCTCCGTCTTCGGTTCCATCCCCCCCATCCCCTGTCCAAATCCGCCTTCCCCCCACCCGCCCCCTCCAAATCCTTCATCCCCCCCCCTCCTGCCTTAATCGCCCCTCATTAATTATCAGCATTGCAAAATCACCATCGCTGGATTTTCTTGCTGTTAATGGCCTAATTACAGTCATCGGGGTCTCAACGAGCGAGAGTGTGCCACTTAATGGAAGACGCACAACATAGTTATAATCAGAATAATTACTCTCGTCATCATTATTACTCTTGTTATAATATTCATTATATTATCAGCTATTATGCATCTATACCTTTCATCAACATTGCTATCATCAACATCATCTTCATTATCATTAAACAGTGCTTTTGTTCTTGTGGTTGTCGATGTTTTTATTTACTCACATAAATCATCAATATGATTATCATTTTTATTATCATCACTGATACTATAATTGTTATTAGAAATTATCCTATTCCCATTGTTATTCATTATTACTAGTATCATTATTATTACTAGCATTATTATTGTCCTTACCATTACTCTCATTGTTATTATAATTCTCAATAATATTATGTTGTTACTGTTATTATAAATATCATCATGATAATTATCATTATTATCATTATCATTATTATAACCATCATTATCATCATTATTCTCATCATCCCTATGATTACCATTATCATCATCATCTTTAACAATATTTTCATCATATTACCATTGATATTACTATTATGGCATAATCATTATAAATTTAATTATCACTAATATTAACTTTGTTCTATCATTAATATCAATATTATTCTTATTATCATTATTATTAATAATATAAAATGTTTTTACTTGTATAATCATTATTAATATTATCATCATTAATATGAATGATATTAGTATTGTTATCTGCATTATCATCATTATGTGTCTTATTATCAGTATCATCATCATCATTGATATCACTGTTATTGTTATTAATATTACCATTATCATTGTCATTACTATTATCATTATCACTATTATTATTGTCATTGATTTATTTATTATTTCATTTCTTATCTATTATCATTATCATTTTTATCCCTATTATCATTATCTTCATCTTCATTTTTATCATTTTTATATCTTTTATCAGTACTTTTCGTATGTTTACCAATTTTGTTATTATTATTTTAATCCTTTTAATGTTTATTATTATGGTAATGTTGTTATCATAATAATAATTATTATTATCATTATATCTTTATTATCATTATTCTCTATTAGATCATTATTATTATCATAAGAATTTATAATTTTTACCATCATTATTATTATAGCATTATCATTATCATTATTATCATCATTATTATTATCATTATCATTTATATCAATAATGCTGTTATCATTATTCTCATATATTCATCTGTCCGTTATTGCCATCATTAATCTTTAGTTATTTAGCTATTTTTATCGTTGTCATCCCCATTGCCTTTTTATATATTTATTATTATTATATTATTATCATTTTTTATTATTATTATTTATTATTATTTATTTATTATTATTATTATTATTATTATTATATATTATTATTATTATTATTATTATTATATTATCATCATCATGTTTATGGTCATTATCTTTGCTGTTTTCGATGATATTATATATCGTCTTTTTAGAATATCATAATCATTATTAGTATCATAATTCTTATAATCATATTATCATTATTATCGTTATCATTATTATCATTGCCAATGCTATTATTATCCTTTTCGTTATCAGTATCACTATTATTATTATCGTCATTATTATTATTTTCATTATTACTATTATCATCATTATCATTATTACTATTATCATTATCGTTATTACTATTATTATTATTATTATCTTCATTATCATCATTAATATGATTATTATCATCAATAATATCATTATCATTATCATTGTTATCATTTCCATGATCATCATTATTATTTAGTTCTGTTTATCATTATTGTTATTATGATTGTTATCATCATTTTGATTTATACTCTTATTATTAGAAGTGTTATCATTGTTATCATTATCAATATCATTATAACTACTATGCTTATCGTCATAATTTTATTATTATGCTTGTTAAATACCGCCAGAATTATCATTCTAATTATTTTCAATATCATTAATTATTTACTATTATTAACATTATTATTATCATTATGATTATCATTATTATCTACTATTCATTATTACTATTATCATATATTATTATTAATATATTTATTTATTATCATTCTATTATTATCATCATTATTATTATTTTATTTACTATATACTATTATTTTTATTTTATTTATTATTATTATCACCATCATCATCATTATTAACATTAATTTTATCATTATTATTATCATTATGATTCTTATCATTATTATCATCATTATCATCATCGTCATCTTTATCATCCACATCATCATAATCACTTCTTTTCCTTTTTCAAGTTCAGATATATAATCATTAATACCATATATATTAACGTTATTGCTGTTTTAATCTTCACTGGTCTATGTTAGATCTTCCTGTTCAATCATAGTGGATATTTACGTAAGACCAGCTAAGTCGACAAAGCCAATACTCATAAATATGGATTCATATAATACCTCCGGATGAAAAAGGACAAAAGATAAGATAAAGAAAACAAGTGTACTAAGCAGACACAGAACGAAGAACCAAGCGATATCCGTGCATCGGCGCCACGGAGAAGAGAAGTAAGAACAACAATTTCTAGAGGGAGAATAAGTTAAGATGTCCATGCTCACTTAAGGTACGGTATTCATACTCGACCGCCAGAAAAGAAAGAGGAGAAAGAAAGAGAAGTGCTAGTAGATCTTGAATTAGACGGGCGGCGACGAAAACGATGTGCGACAACAAACGAAATACTAGGTGAGAGATCAGAATAAAGTATTACAGAGTAATGTCAAGAAATCCTCAGAAAACGTTTCGTGGACAACGTTTTCTTTGTGGGGTCTCGGCGTCGTTGTTTCCTCTTCGGCGTACTTTAAAGAGGTGATCGAACTGGGGGTTAACTGTTTATGGAATCAATTTGCTCAGTTATCTTCTTTACTCTTGGTTTGAGAGGGTGCTTAATAGAAACATCGAGATTTTTACTTTCTGGTGTTATATAACAGTCCAGCTCTCAAAGGATATCTCTGTGCTCCGTCCCAATTTTTGCTCTGTCTCAGGAATTGTAATGACACACCTCGGTGACATAGCCCCGTCCCTCACTGACGCCAGTACCCCGTGCGCGAAACGCGCAGAGAGTCATATTCAAAGACAACACTCTCTCTCGAAGCGAGTAGGCTTCAATATAGAGAAAAGCAATAAAGCAGCTAACGAGAGTCGAAAAATAAAAATAGCGTAGGAAGGGATTAAAGAGTGCGACTTTGAACAGTTCGAAGAACTTTATTGTGATCCCCGTTGCCCGACGCCGCGCCCCGAGGTTGGCACTGTCTTGGCAACAACGGACCGAGCGAGAGACAAGTTACTCCGTCGTACGAAGCAAGCGCCTATGTCAGCGGCCTCCAAGACTCCCCGGGAGAAACGACCGATCACGCGCCATAGTCCGAGGCAATATCTCATAAGAGCCTTTCTTTTATTCCGGCAGGAGTCCTCTGAGAACCATGATAACCACGGCGGCGTTACTGCAGGGTTGAAGGTCTCGCGCGCTTGCGGAAGGATAATTTCTGGGGCCATGCGCGACCCTTCCCTTTTGTAATCTCTTTTTCGCCCGGTCTGTGGGTAATTGTGATATACCGTATATATATGTTGTAGATGTGTGTGTAGATAGATAGACAAAATATGACTAGTATATATATATATATATATAATTATATATACTATATATAGTATATATGATGGAGCTGGTGCCAATGTGTGTGTGGTGGTGAAGATGTTGTGTATGAGAGTGATGTGTAAGAGGGAAGGGAGGAGTGTTGAGGGAGTAAAGTGTGTGAGATGAGTGTGGGGAGATTGTGTGTGTATTGTGATGTGTGTGATAGTGGTGTGAGAGGGTAGTGGAGTAAGGGTATAGGTAAGATAAGGTATAGAAGTATAGATAATAATAATAGGAAGATGGGAGAGGGAGAGGAGAGGGAGAGTATATATAGGAGATAGGTAATGAAGAGAGAGAGAGATATAATGAATAGTGTATATACACACGCTCACATATATGTGCTTATAAGGCTATGAATTTTATCATACTATACATATATATATATATATATATATATATATATATATATAGTATATATATAGTATGTATACACACACACCACACACACACACACACACACACCAACACACACACCACACACACACACAACATATATATGTATGTATATATTAATATCTATATATATATATATATATTGACATATAGACTATATATATCTTTATATATTTATTCATAAACATAGCACCCACACCACATATATGAACATGAGTAATTATAGATAGAAGAATACTATATTGAGAGTAAGAGTTGCAAAGAGTATGAGAGAGTTTATTCATAAAAAATATTGTAGAATACGAATGATATATCATAAGTATTAGAAGAAAGAACAAAAGAGAAAATACATACGATATATACATAGCATAAAACTAATGTAGCAGAGATCACAGAATATATTTGATTCTTTAGTGTAGAGATCCAAAACGAAGAAAGAGGAGAACGAGAGTAAGATAATTACGAGTAGATGAATGGCAGTCTTCGACACTGACTGACATGAGATTCTGAGTCGTGTGCCCTTGACGCCATATAGATTAGAGAAGATAAGTAAGATTCGTTAATAGAAATACAAACTGAATACTAATATTACATAACAAGAATATTGAAATATTTTGAGACGAGTAAACGCGTAGATGATCTGAACTGGAGAGAGATGCAATGTGTATAGAATCATGACT
>NW_020869850.1:333772-336272 GCF_003789085.1 Penaeus vannamei
AAAGAAAGAATAATGAATGATTAATAAAGCGAGGACAAGCGCTTCTATATGCAGCGAGATTGAAAAGTTTACGTGGATTTCAATTACACACAGAAAATCACAGAAGGTCACATGCTTATAAAGGCATCAGTAACTATACCGCCCAAACTTATTGCTCCGGGTACATATGGCTATACACACTGACACGGACACACATATTCATATATATATATATATATATACTATATATATATATATATATATATATATATATATATATATATATATATATATATATATATATATATATATATATGTATATATATATATATATATATATGTATATATGTATATATATATATATATATATATATATATATATATATATATATATATATATATATATATATATATATATATATATATATATCAATAAGTGTGTGTTTGTGTTAGTGTGCGTTACACACACACAAATATGTATATATATATATATATATATATATATATATATATATATATATATATATATATATATAGTATTATGATATAGTGTTTCATTCTTAATTTATTATTATAGTATATATATTATTATTTAAATGAACTTTCCTCGTAGTCGGAAGATTTAGTAGAATAGTTAAATGTGGGTTTTAAGATCCGTAGGCTTTTGACTGTTCATCGTTGATTTCCATATATACATTTTACATTCCAATCCATCCATATTTGAAAAGCATTGTGAAATAAGTCCAACTCATCAAATGTACAGTTTGATGATCGCATTTACTCTCACCATTTCACTGGTACAAAAGTCCTCTGCAATTATATTGTAATTGACATTCCATGCCAAAGGATTAAGTTGTTAGCATGCGAAAAAGGAGGAAGAAATTACAACATCCATCAACATTTTCCTTCCTCCCTTCCTTTCTATTTTCCTTGTCACTTAATTATAAGGTCTATTACTGCCTGTGCGTGAAAGTTGTAGTGAAGCACAGAGTGTAATCGTAATACCACGGTATTCCCGGTATTACCATTACCAAAGCCAAAAGAAATGTAAGGTAGTTTTCAGAGGAAGTAGCTAATGCGTGTGTACCTTCGTATAACCAACAGGAAAGGCATTTCGAAATCCTTAGTTACACGATTATGTTCACCTTGCAGTTCAATGTCTCTAAACACTATTACTAAGAGATATTGTGTTGTAGCATCCACACCTTCCTTCATAGGACGCCAGTTGGTTTAGGCATTGGCATCTTAATGTGGTATGAGGTACAGTGCAAAATTGATTCATCAGTCAATTTATGTGTTAATCCTAACCTGTGCATGATCATTGGATCAGATTTCATAATCATAATCTGTACAGCATTATGTTATATATATATATATATATATATATATATATATATATATATATATATATATATATATATATATATATATATATATATATATATATATATATATTGTACACGAACTTCATGTCAGCATACGTATGAATACCTACGTAAATGTACATAGATGAATAGATAGAAAATGAAGAGACAGACTACAGAGTAACTTTTGTTGTTAATAAATATGATAGTAAACGCAGCGCGAATGGCAATATTACTTTTAAAAACATAGCCATACTAGTAGATATTTCATAACAGCATTGATGACGGCTCTGATACTGACCGCAGTAGAAACATTTATAACATTCGTAACAGCTGTTATAAAAGTATTCATGACAGTAGTAACAGTAATAACAATCGGAGCGGAGAAATGTTATTCATAACAGTAGAAATAATCATAGTATTCGCAATAGTAAAATCGGTAACAATATTCTTAACAACAGAAACAAGAAGAGTATTTAAGATGGTGAAAACAATCAAAGTATTCACAATAGTAAAAACGGTAACAATATCCACAACATCAGAAACAGGAATAGCATTTAAGATTCCGAAAACAATCAAAGTATTCGCAATAGTGAAAACAGTGAGAGCGTTTACACCACCAGAAACAGCATCAGTATCTTAGGCAGTAGCAACGGCAACTCTGCAGAGGCAACAGAACCCGCACTAGAATTGGGAGTCACAGAAGCAAAAGTAATATTAGATCGAGAGTCGGGTACAAGCAAGCAAGAGACATTGTACATACTGTATAGAAATGATGAAACCGTCATTGTTGACGCTTGACCTCACTCCCCTGTGGGCTTGTGTTGGTTGTAGATATTATGTGATTATGGTTTTGGTGTTTGTTCAGTATTACTGGTGTTGTTACTACTAATTATCTCATTATCATTAGGACAATTGTGGCGATGGTAAATGTGATGGTAAATGGTGATGGCGATGGTGGCTTAGTGTAATGGTGACAGTATTGCTGCTAGTATTAATGATATTGAGGATAATAATTATGAAGATAATGATAAGAATGTCATTAATTTTTGTTATATTTCTGATTATCGCTATCATTTTTTACTGCTGTTTGTTTTATCATTATTATCATAAGGAGTAGTAGTAGTTTTGTCAGTATTGTTGTTATTAATATTATC
>NW_020869850.1:346272-351272 GCF_003789085.1 Penaeus vannamei
CAATAACAATAACGATAATCATGATGATAATAAAATGATATAAATGATGGTAATGATAATGATAAAAATAATAAGGATAATGATGACAACCATAATAGTCATCATGATGATAATGACAATAATAATAATAGTAATAAGTACTAAAAACGATGAAACTACTACAAATAATAACAATAATATTAATGATAATAATAATATTGGTTGTAGCCAACAGTAATAATAATGATAATAATATCAATAACAATAGTAATAATAATAGTAATAAGGATGTTTATAATAATAATAATAATAATAATGGTAATAAAACAATGATGATAATATATATATGAACACTATAATAATGGTTATGATAATAATGATGATAACGATGATGATAATGATAGTAATGATAAGGATGATAATGACCATAGTAATAATAATAAAAATAGTGATCTACTACTACTACTACTACTACTAGTGAAAATAATGATAATGATATTAATGATAATGATGATGTGGTGATAATGATGACGATGAGGAGGAGCGTTGTTATAAAAGTAAAAATCAGTTATAATAATGATGCTAATTATATATATATATATATATATATATATATATATATATATATATATATATATATATACATATATATGTATTTATGTAAATATATATATAATATATATACATATGTATATACATATATGTGTGTGCATATATATACATATATATAAATATATACATAAGTATTTTATATATTATATATATATATATATATATATATATATATATATATAATATATATTTGCATATATTTGTATTTATGCATATCGGTATTTTTTAGACGTAAAATAGCGTAGTAAGAGTAGCAGTAGTAAAAAAATAAAAAATAAAAAGTGAAATATTTAATTGGAAAGCAGCTGTTTACGTTCCTTGGACTGAAATGCAAATTGCACGACTCCCCTGGAGGTATTTATTGTGAATGACTGTTGCATGACTCCGAACAGCAGTTGCAATCTTCTCTTCCGTTTACATTTCTTCTGTATCTATCTTTAGTGGTTTGTCCTTTGTAGTCATTCACTCTACTTCTTAGGTGGGATACTATGACTATGCAATATTCTTTATTGTTTCTCGTGGTATTATCATCATAATCATAATTATCACTGCCATCTTTATTGTTATTATTGTACGGCTATCTGGTATGATTATGTTTGGTCTTCTCGTGCAGTTATCATTTGTGCATATCGCTGAGCACTTATGGGCAATATCACTATCACTGTCATCAATATTTTTACTTTTATTTTATCACGATTCTTGTTTTTATCGTTATCATTATAAAAATCATTACTACCCTTGAAACAGATGGATGGACGGACATAAAACTGCGCCAGAAAATACGGTGCTGGCGCTTTGAAGGACAAGGTAAGTAAGCGCCAGGTAGGTAAATGTGCCCAAGGTAAGTAAGGCAAGTGAATGCCAGGTAAGTAAAGCAAACAATGTGAGTGCCAGGTTAGTAAATAATGCGAGTGCCAGGTAAGTAAATAATGTGAGTGCCAGGTAAGTAAATAATATGGGTGCCAGGTAAGTAAATAATGTGGGTGCCAGGTAAGTAAATAATGTTAGTGCCAGGTAAGTAAATAATATGGGTGCCAGGTAAGTAAATAATGTTAGTGCCAGGTAAGTAAATAATGTAGGTGCCAGATAAGTAAATAATGTAAGTGCCAGGTAAGTAAAGCAAATTATCGCCAGGTGAGTAGAGCAAACAATGTGAGTGCCAGGTAAGTAAATAATGTGTGTCAGGTAAGTAAAGCAAATAATCGCCAGGTGAGTAACGTAAGTAATGTGGGTGCCAGGTATGTAAAGCAAATGAACGGCAAGGAAGCAAAGTGGATAGTATAAGCGCCAGGTTTGCAAAGTAAATAATGTAATTGTGAAGTACGTAAAACAGTATGAGTACCAGGTAAGGTAGATTATTTAAGTGCCAGGTAGTAAATCAGCACCAGGTAAGGCAAGGAAGTGTTGGATAAATAAGGCGATGTGTCTTAGATACAGAGAGCCAAGTTAAATGAGGGAGGTTACATGCCAAGTAAGGAAGGTAGACATGGTAAGTTATGCAATGTTAGTGTCCAGTCACTAAAGGAATGGGGCGCCAGGTATGCAGAACGTATGAATGCTAAGAATGGAAGATAGGTGCTAAGGAAAATAGATAAGCACCATATAAGGTCAGAGAGAATCAATAAGTAAGGTATGTGAACACATAAGTAAGCACCAGTTGAGTACGCTTGGGTGTCAGGTATGCAAGTTTGTTGCCAAATAAGAGACTAGGCAAGTTAAGTGAGTGACCTGTAAGGAGCTGAGCAACAGATAGGTGAAGTAGATTAATTAGGGGAGCGCTGGTAAGAAGAATGAGTGCTAGGTACGTGAAGAATGTCAAAACCAGGTAAATCATCTACGTAAACGCCCGTAAGTATGCGACTGCTATTTATGTAGATAAATGAGTAAATAACCCCAGGAAAGGAAAGCCACTGAGCGCAGGTAAGTGAAATATGCGAACTTACGTTATGCTTAATGAGCGCCTGCTAAGTAGAATAAGTGAACACCAGGTAATTCAAATGAGTGCAAGGTAAGGTATACATAACCCTACAGACACATAACTTAAACAATTCAGGTTTCTAGTTTTCCCTGTTCAAAAAATCGGTTCCCATTTCTAGTTTTCCCTGTTCAAAAATGGTTCCCTTATTTTTTTTTTTTTTTTTTTTTATCTGCAGCAATAGCTCAGTAACAAGAGCAGTTTTTACCAACTGGAATATTGCATTGGAGGTAAATAAAAAATCGCAGATTCTTAAATGGAAAGAAATCGAAAAAGAAGGAAATTAAGCAAATAGTATTTACAGATATTTGCATATAATTCAGACAAAAAATATAATTAGAATGGCTGATTCTGTGGGACTCGAATTTATAAAAGAGGTCACGAATGTAAAACTGAGTAACTACAGTGGTGGAGGAAAACAGTGTTATCAAAATTCAGACCCATTTCCTTTACTAATACCATTTGAATTCTATTTTTTTCTTCTAGAACCATTTTCTTCACTCATCCTTTTGTCATCCAATTCAGCTTCATTCTATGACTTAGATATGACATGCACATCATGTTATTTTTATGAAAATAGAAGGAAGGCCGTATATCACTGCTTGTCCGTAAACATTTTCTCTCAATCGTGGAATGCAAATTTAGCATGGTGCAGCTGAGTGCTTCGAAATCTAGCAAACTTTCGAATCTACCATTGTTGCAGTTACATTATGATAAACTTGAATATCGTCTGTCACTGTAGGATGATACAAAGAAAAGAAAGGACTACTTAATGCAGCTGACAGAGCTGGATTTTGACAGAGGATCATATTTGTGTTTCTGTCTGAATAGCAAAAATGTTAGATTAAGTTATATTTTAGACTAATCAATATTCCTACTAGTTACCACAATTTCTTCTCTTCAGATATTTGATGGATAAATGTGACAATTTTCTCCAAGTGCGAAATAAAATATAATAGCTTTACTGAGGTCGGTTTCCATATTAACATTTAGTACATCAGCTGGTGAACATTAAATTAATTGTTTTTACATATTTTCCAAAACTTTATTACAATTGGTTGTTAAGGTACTAGCTACAGCAAGCAGTTTTGCAATTTTATGCTTCCCTCTTTCCTGAGCTTCATCAGTGTGACATATCTTGGTGTCTTGCATTCTTTTCTTTATTCTCACTAAACATTCACTAGCCAATTCGATACAGATCTTCCTATATCCAGTCAGTGGACTACTTTTTCTTCATCTATTTATTCATGTTGCTGTTCTTTACTCCGTTGTTCAGGTAGCTGTTCACTTTATTACATAAAGATTTTTTTTAATACATAAATATAGATATACATGTAAAAATAAATCTTCCTTTTTTCAAGTTGAACTTTCATATAGTTTATATCCTTTTATCTTACAGTGTTTGAACTGCATTCGGTCTTTTATTATTATTTTTTAATGCTTTCTCCGCTCGTCTACCGGCCGTGTGCTTCCAAGGTAAGCAAGAAAGGTTCCTCCTTGAAATTTCCTCCGACATGCTTCGTACTTGTCCAAAGAAAAATAAATATATAGTGCTTGTGAAACATTCTCTTTGGCGGTCAGCTGTATACTTTATTAGTTTTCATTTTAGAAGTGCATTTTTTACGCATTTTAATAGACAAACTTTTTTTTTTTTTTTTTTTTTTTACCAGATTATACGTAAGGAATTGCTGTGTTGATATCACCGTCCAGTTGCTTAAACCGGGCTTGTGAGGCACCAAATTTGAAACTTGGATTATGCTGCAGTGTGCAACAAAACGCCTGCATTTTTAGTTTTTATTTCTACTGACATCAGCACCCGCTTAAAAGTTATACTAGAAAATAGCTGTTTTTGGGTAAGCATTTGTCAGAAAAATTGTGATCGGTGACGAACCAATGGGGTATTTTAATTCAGTGGAGACATCCCTATTTCCATACATTTATGTTTTGAAAGCAGTATTTTGTCTTCATCTACTATCTATGAAGATTTAAAATTGTTCCACCAATATATACGCAGGAACAAATCAATGCGCTATAACTTTTCTTGCCTGCATAATATGATACTGAATTAATTAGGGATATTTCATATACCGCTAGTCCATGGGTGGTTTGATAGGTATTTTATAAAAAGGATTCAATGTGCTTTCTTTGCTACATATGTACTAGATTTTTTTGATTTTTTTTTATCGTAGATATGAATAATCTGATTACTGAGTGTTTTTTTCTAGTTATCGTTAATCAACGTTGTTATTAAAAGATAGAGACAAAGATAGAAGAATGATGGGATTTTTTTTCTACTGCCCGCCTTCTCTTCCTTGCCATACTATCAACAGTTTATATATTTTGGGCTAAAACGTCTAATACTTTTCTCTTCTTTTTTCACTTTTGATCAATTATGACTAATTATCTAGAATGACGAAGTATCATTAACTTGAAC
>NW_020869850.1:356272-361272 GCF_003789085.1 Penaeus vannamei
CTAATATGCTATGTAAGACGTTCATTCCACCTTATTTTTATCCACCTGCAAATTACAACTTTGGTGAATGTAAAAGCGAATAGGAAACTGAAAAAGAAACATGAATAGGGAATAGAATTTTGACATCAATATTTCGTTCCATCTTTGTTCCTTTACCGCCCTTTCGCTTCCCTCTTTGTATTTCATATTTCATGAATAATTCCCTTTAGAATTCATCGCTATTCACTAATCACCTCGACTCCCAGCCGTGAACAGAGGAATATCAGAAGAGCCTTGAATCAAAAGGAATGATGTTGCTTCAAAGGTCAATCACGTAGGCGAGGAAAGAGATAAAGGAGGAAGGGGGGGGGGGGAGAAGAGAGACAGGCAGACAGACAGACAAACAAGCGGACGGACTGGACAGAGGGAATCAATGAGAAAAGCGAGAGAAAGGCAAATGCAGGTAAAAGCAGGAGTGGAGAGAACTGCGCTTCATGTTTGACGGTAGGAAACGATGGCGAGATATCATCAAAGCGGAGACACGGCGATTCATGTCGGGTGCTTGCTCTTTGCAGAACAACACACATGTCTCCACTCGGATGAAATCTGAGTGGAACATGAGAGCTTTTCTGAGCCCGCCGGCTTCATACACGCAATTACTTATTCAAAATAGATTCGGAATAAATTTGGTTTCCTAAATGTCGGTTTTGGTTTATACTCATGTAGAGATGTAACATACTTTCTCAGTATTTTGGCAGAAGAAACATATTTGTAGGGTGTCGAGGATGAATTTGTAACTTGGGGGGGGGGGGAACAACCAACCAACCACAAGCTAAGCCTTTTTTAATCTTAATATCAAATGAAATATCATACCGATCGAGATGGACGCTCAATATGATTAAAGTAAACAATCTCATTAATAAAATTCGAAATTCGGAGTGAGATTCGCCGCAACTAATACGGAAATAGTTATATAACCGATGACATAAGCCAGGAATAATTCAATTTAGTCCGTATAATGTAAAGTCCGATCCGCAGCGTTAATTAAAATTTCATTGGTATAGGATGATTGTAAGCGATTTAAAACTCGGCCCCGCGCGTAGACTATGGCTCCGTGCTTGTTTTGGCTCAATACATATTGGATTCCCAGGCATCCTTTCTTTGGCCAGCTTAAACAGGGGGATTGCTCATTTATAGATTGCTAATTGTGTAATACGTAACATGTCAGGAACAAAAAGAAAATGGTAATTCAATGAATGGATAAAAGATAAAACGTTATTGCATTATCTATTCGCATTTGGAAATATCGGAATTAAAGATTGGTGGCGTTTTTCGCTTACCTCGTATGTGGCTGCTACACATAGCAACTCGTCACATTCAATCTATAAGTATCCTAATCGATCACATTTTCCTGTTTCTTTTATGTGATTTTTTTCCTGTTGCTCATCACTTTTGCCCTCTGTCGTTGAACAATAGTACTGACAATATTCATACCACAATACGTCATTGGTATTTGCTGCTAATGACCTTAGATGTTGTCTCCTCAGAAAATCTTAGATAATCAAGCATTCAATCGTCATAAACAATTTTGCAAGTAGACATTCTTAGCATGCTTTTAATGATTGTATTTTCATCAACATCATAGGTACACTGAATACATTCATTACTATAGTTCCTGACCTTTATATACCACACTAATGTAACTTTATTAAATCTTCGATCCTGAAGACAAAAGTTTTCAAAAACTTCAACGAGTGATATCACACACAAAAAAAAACACATAAATATTGGCTCTTTATATCGAAATAGGTTCTAGCAGATATTAGAGAGGAAAGCTGAAATAAGTGGCTTAGAAAAAAAAGGATTATTAATGATAAGGTATTGCAACACTTGGGATTTCCCTTCCTCTACTGGACATCAAGCTATGAAAATGTGTTTTAGTACATGTATCTGGCCAAAAATATTTGAAATTTAAAGCAACACACACACGCATACACAGAGAGACACGTGTGTACGTGTGTGTGTGTGTGTGTGTGTGTGTGTGTGTGTGTGCTGTCTTTATGTCTGTATATCTACATGTATAGCTGTAAAAAAAAGAAAAAAGAAATCCCCCGCCCTTTCCATAGAGCGCGCGGCGCCCCTCCGAGCCTCCCATCGCGCCAGGTCATAAGAAGCGTCCATTCAGCTCCACGAACCGCCGTCCGGCAACAGCGCCCGGATTCCAAGCACTGCTCGCTGGGGCGTCGTGGTAAATGTCAGCTAACTCTTCATCCACGACATAAACCTGGCTGTAAAACCTCTAAAAACTGCTGTCTCAATTCGTTTTCTTTTCTCCGTCTTGCAGGAGTTTGTTTATCAGGCCAGTTTTCCTCGCACGAGTTCTTCGGTCGTTCTCCCCCTCCGTCCCGGACGCTACCCTGTTTCAGCAGAATAAATCTCTCTCTCTCTCTCTCTCTCTCTCTCTCTCTCTCTCTCTCTCTCTCTCTCTCTCTCTCTCTCTCTATCTATCTATCTATCTATCTATCTATCTATCTCTCTCTCTCTCTCTCTCTCTCTCTCTCTCTCTCTCTCTCTCTCTCTCTCTTCTCTTTTCTTTTCATCAAAGGAACCCGAGTAAATGAAGAAAGAAAGAAAAAAAAGTTTTCATTAATTTCCCTCGGACGCCGTCGGCAGAGCGGCAAAAAGGGAATCCGCATTGTTTACTTTCATGCGAGAAAACATCTGTTGGAAAACGACCTTAGCTAGTACGACTGTCAAGGTTACATGCAGCTTCCCAGACCGAGGTATGGCCATTCCGAAATTTATGAGGGAATGGTCCAAATCTCTCCATCGTAAAGAAGCCCAAAATGGAACTATCCTGGTTTAAGACTGACGTTATTTCCACGCTCAATTTTACTTTCTCTCCCGAGTTTCTCTTGCATGCATCCAGCCAGAATAAACGAAACAGTTTGTTTGAAAATGCTTTCATTCGCTCGGGGATATTTTCCGGTTTCAAGATTGATTAATCGAAGTCTTTCCCAAGAGAAAAATTTCAAGTCTATGGAATTAATTCATGTTTTATATATGACTACCTGAGGGTCGTTGTTATTGGCCAATGGTAAAATGTTTTCCCTGTCAACAATACAAATAATAACAACAGCGGAGACACTAATGATGATTCCATTGGCTATAACTGTAATGTATACTGATTACATAATTGTATGATTGCCGCTATTAACGTTCATAATGAAAAGGCAACAGTCATGGTTGGTCTAATTACTGGGTTTGTAATAGAATTAATTTCACGAATAATAGCAAAATTAGTGTTCGTGTTAATAATGATGATAATGCATTGTTATTATCATTCCTATTATTATCGTTACAAAAATTAGTCTTATAATGTCTTTATTGTGAATGCGCTTACTGCTGCACAAAAGTTAATGCGCTTTACAGTGCAAAAATATCAAATTAGAGATTTCGCAATTTATTAGTCAGGAAAAAAAGAAGATAATTTCGTAAACAAATATCTGTTTTCTAACCTGGACTGAAAAAAGAGTACGAAATAGTTCCGTGTTGAAGCAAATACTGCAGATGAAGCAACACAGGTGACAGCAAAGTATCAGTTGGAACTGCAGTTGCATCAGTAGTAGTAGAAGGAGTAATGATAATACAGGAAGACCAGTTGCATCAGTAGTAGTAGAAGGAGTAATGATAATACAGATACTGAAGACTGCAGTTGCATCAGTAGTAGTAGAAGGAGTAATGATAATACAGATACTGAAGACTGCAGTTGCATCAGTAGTAGTAGAAGGAGTAATGATAATACAGATACTGAAGACTGCAGTTGCATCAGTAGTAGTAGAAGGAGTAATGATAATACAGATACTGAAGACTGCAGTTGCATCAGTAATAGTAGAAGGAGTAATGATAATACAGATACTGAAGACTGCTGTTGCTTTATCGGTATCATTATCATCATCTTCACTAATTATCCTCATTGTCATAGTTCCCCTTGTCATCATCATTCTCAAGATGACTATTCTTATCGGTATTCTTTGACGTTCTCGTCTTCTTCCAGTTCTCATTATCGATATAACTTTTTATTGTATTTTTTAATTCATGGTATCATTCTTACCCTTACCGTCTAGCTTTGTTATAATTAACTATAATCATCATCATTACCATTATCAATAAAACAAGAAAAAACAAATACTAATAATGTTAACACTACTATCATTATTTTTATTATTATTATCATCATAATTAATAATAATGATATTATTATTATTATATTATTATTTTATTATTATTATTATATTATTATTATTATATTATTATTATTATTATTATTATTATTATTATTATTATTATTATTATTCATTATTATTATTATAGTTGTCATCATTATTATTATTACCATAATCATTGATACTTTTTTTGCTATAATCATTTTTATTGCCACCGTTATCATTTTCATTCCTGTTGTTATTACTTATGGTATTATTATCACCTCCATCATCATTTTCATCACATATCATCATAACCATAATCATAATCATCATAATCATTATTATCCTCATTAGACTAAATGCCAATACCATAATTATTATTAGCATTATTGTTGTTGTCGATAATGTTACAGTACTTATTTTTATTCCTTTTCATTTTGTTGTTGTTATTACTGAGGATATTATTGTTATGATTATCATTATTATGACCATGATTATTATTGTTATTATTTTTATTATCATTATTATTATCATCACTATAATTATCATTATTTTTATTATCACTATCATTATTACTATTATTGTCGTTATTATTATCATCATTATAATTGTTACTATTATTATTATCAGTATTATTATTTCTATTATTATTATTACTATTATTATTATCTTCCTTATTATCGCCATTATAAACATCATTGTCATTATCATATTATCATTATTTTTATCATCATCATCATTATCACCATCCTCATAATTATCGTTATCATTATTGTCATTATGATAATAAGTATCATTATTTTATTATTATCA
>NW_020869850.1:368772-383772 GCF_003789085.1 Penaeus vannamei
ACTGAAAGCGGAAACTGTCACTGGGTATTTTGTCCCCCTACCTAGATGTATTACTTATGTTCCGTAGCATATTAATATCATTCCCTTTCCTAGTCAATGTTAATTTTGATGAAACGTTACACACACAGCTTTGAGTGAAACCTTAACAGGATTCATAAGTATATTCTGTTGTTTGTAGCTCACCTTTTTCCTTCTTGTTGGTAAATAGAGTTTTTATTTTTCACATTTCTGGGAATAACGTTAAAAAAAATAATGGTAACCTTAAAAAAAAGTCCTTAACAAAGCTTCACTGTAATGTGTGTGTGTGCCCTTATCTACAACATGTCTCTGTTACAAAACGAAGAGTGTCGTCATTGTCGAGAACTAGAAATATCCTCATATGTGTGCGCGCGTTCCTAGTGACTAGAGTAAGCCTCAATATACAGATAGCCCATACAAGATAATAATATAGATACGAAAGAACTTTCCTCCTGAGTGTGTGGTGTGTGTTTACGGTGCGTGACGAAGACTACGTGAGCGCGCGTGCTCGTTTTAGAGTGCGCTCGCGGTGGCGTGCGTGTGGGGGGGGCAAATAATTCTCATCTCTATACATACGTGCTAACGATTAACATACATAATACATACATAACATCAATATATACCCATACATACTCATGCGTCATACTACTTTCGTGTGGGCGTGTGACTCCAGAATACTCCTACATACTCTGAGCTGTGCTGTTTTTCGTTGGTTTTTCGTCAATTTTACTTCGTTTCAGGTAATCTCTCTCGTCTCTCTCTCTCTCTTCTCTCTCTCTCTCTCTCTTCTGCTGCTCTCTCTTCTCTCTAACTTCGTGAATCATCGTTCTCTGAACATACAATTCATTAACTCCTATACTCTCTCTCTCTACTCTTATCCTAACTTCTTCTTCTAGAAACATAATATAAATATAAGATAATATAGTTGTGGTCTAAACAATTTAATATATAAATACTATTCTTTTTAGATTCCTATGTAGATATAACCTCACTATTAGTGCTTAGCGTGCTATTATATACATATAATTCTGTGCTAATCTATACATATATCTCTCTTCTTGTGGTCTCCCCACAGATCAGCGCACGTCTTCAAGCCCGTTTTACTATTAGTCCTTATGAACCCCGTTTGGAGTGCATCCGCTCTCTCCACACTAACTCTATCTCTATTGTCAAGTGAGTGCGGAGTGTGTTTGTGCGGAGCGAGCTGAACAATCTAAAGCAAGCGGGCTCAGTGTGTGCGCGAGAGTGCTCTTTCTTGTTCGTTGTGCGATAATCTCAGTGGTGTGTTTCAGTCAATGTCTCTATAGCTCATAATGTGTTCTCAATATGTCTCTGGACTTTTACGCCTCTCGGAGTCTGCGTACTGACTATGTACTGATACAGTAAACCTTCACATGTCTATCAGTGCTATTCTTCAAGAATCGTGAGTTCATTATAATTCGCTAGATATCTCACATATATATAATCTGTGCACTCGCTCTACTCTGAGATAAAAGCAGAAGAATAGGTCCGTGAATAGTGACTGCTATTTCCTAGTGCGATTCTCGTTATGTGTTGATACGGAACTCTCGTAAAGTGAAATCGATTAGTAATGCGTTCGCCCAGGCTAGCCCGTAGCAACCGGCATAGCTCGCGCGCCATGCTGGACTACTCTGCTCTTGCTCGGCACTATCGGAAGTTCACTGTCCCAGGATAACTACTCACTTCGGACATTTCAACAAATTTCAGATTCCCGAGCATACCCATACTCTATAATTCGTACTGTATCATAATAAGGACTTAATATTGATACAGTCTTGACACCTTATAGTCTATATATAGAATACTCAAGCTAATATAACATCTTAGACTCACCAGAGAGCTCACATCTCTTCCGGTAACTAAGCGCATATATGTGTCTCTATATTTATCTCTTCCGCAAAGTTAACGAACTTAGATATGGGGAATATGAGCTAACTATCTATGTCACTCACTCACTCTATTCCATCTAGAGAGTCGTCTCTATTATACTGCGAGATAATAAAAATCGCATGGATGAATTAGTCAATATATGTTTTCTGTGTGTATATGCGATATATAATAATCGCGAAATAGAATGTACAATAAGCATAGTGAATCTACATACATATAGTCGGCTGTGCTCGTAATAATATATAATCTTATCTCGTAAGTGCTCACTGTAAATGTGCAATTTATATAAGAGTGTCGTATATTAAATTAACTGTGTGAGAGTCACAACATCACACACCACCCACACACTACACACACACACCAGATATATAAACATGATATATATTAACAAATATTAGTATACATATAACAATTATATATAGCATAGTATATACATATATTACATTATAAATAATACATATATATATTATAGCTCTGATTTGTATCGTTGAATGTCTCCTATAATGTGCTTTGTTAATAGTGATAGGTGGGGTATATTATCAGACTCTATGACAATATGCATACAGATGCTTTGATGTACCGTTGGAGTATAATGATTACGTATTTAGATGGGTAGGGCAGATTAAACATTCGATATTCCAAGGGCTCTTGAACCTCGGTCTCAGGAGAGTTATTCAATATACTCTAAATATGTTGATTTTTATTATTAAAATGAATTCTAATTTATGTGTACGTCGTGTAGTGTAATATATAGTATATCTCATCGTGACATAACTCATATCGTCAGATCACACACAACACTTACGCTACGTATCTATCTCTCAGTCAACTTACCACTTCTATTAGCTTTACACACACACTACTACATATTCACGAACACTTATCATCCAACCACTACATTCTCAGACTCTATGCACACACTCATAGCATCTACACACATCTACTACAACTCACTCGCTTAACTCAATCTATAGTTTATAATTATACTCTTAGTGGTCAACTACTTATGTCCATATGAGGTCATCCATAGATATTATTGACATATAATTTATTAAATTAATAAATTTCATTATGTTATGTAACTTGGTGGTTTGGATTGTATATATCACTTTATATATTTAGTGGTATCATTCTCCTCATTATTACTCGATTAATTTACAGATATACACATATAATATCGACTATACCTATACTACAAACATCATTTTCAATTCATTTACTGCATACTGTCTACATTCAGTTCTATGCGTATCTACCTAATCAACTTACTAGACGCTATCACCAGTGACACTACTACAATACATCTCACGATAATAATATATATATATATACTTATTTATATGCTTCTTTGATATATTAATTCATTGTTTTACATATTATTAATATGTTATTAACGAATATAAAATATTATTAATATTATTTATTATAGACAATCGTGAGGTTTGTGATTCGTGGCGACAAAAAAATGCGCGCCAAAATATTGTCTGCCTTAGGTTAAAACTTTTCGCCACACGAAATTTGACGCGAAGCCTACTCAGGGGTGAGATGGTTGCCGATAAGGATTTTATAATCTATTTATCTTAGGTGTTTCTGTTTATCGGCGTCTATATCTCGCTGTCAATGTCTCTGTTTTGTCTCTCTTCCCTCTCTCTCATCTCTTCTCTCTCTCTCTCTTCTCTCCTCTCTCTCTCTCTCTCTCTCTCTCTCTCTCTCTCTCTCTCATCTACTCTCTCTCTCTCTCTATCTATCTATCTTTAATCGTCTCTCATGTACTCTAGTCATACTACTCATATATGTACTGTTATACACATCTACTCATCCATCCTACTCTCACTCCTGCTCATATCAACTCATCCATCTACTACTACTATCTCATCATCATCTATCATCCATACTCACTACTACACTCCCATCATCATCATCTATACTACACACTACTCAACATACACATACTATCCACATATTAATCATATATAACTACTACAACTATTACTTAATATCATAATATCCACTCCAATCATACACTCAGAACATAAGACATACTGATCTACTACATCAAATCATATAACCATCATTATATACACACTAATCTACATATAATCCATTCACATGCACTCACTATGACACCACATACTAATATATAAACTTAACTAGTTATGAGGTATCAATACTATCATTGCTATGTGCTGTCTGTGTATATATCTGTGTATCTCTCTAGTATACTTCTGAGCCTCGACTACATATATACTGCACTATATAGCCATTATGTATACATATAGTACTCAGTGGTTGACCTCACCATCACTGATCCACACCACACCCCAACAGACACTCTCACTATTACTCACATGCACATACTCGCAACACACGTGCACTACACACACACGACCATCACACTTAGAACGGCACCTTACACATTGCGACATAGACACAACAGCAGCTTACTCAACATTATGAGCGAGCTCAACATAGCATACTAATATCATATACACTAATAGCTCCCTCACTTATAATTAATCTGATAGACGAACACTGTCACTAACTATTCATTACATCACATTTCATACATATTTTGTGCATGTGTCTCAACTCTCACCTTACACGTGCGCGAGACTAGTATATATGTACTCGCACTACGTTGAATACTGTCCTTGATATGCAGTACTCTATACTACTCTCATACATCTCAAGCTACTATACTTGCATCAGCGCACACCATATGACTTATACAGTTAACTCATGAATCGTACTATACACGAACTGTCACACATGTGTGCGAATACACGTGTAATATATCTACTCTATATACTACTCCTCATGTGGTTCGCGACTCATATCAGCCAAACACTGGTACATCACAACCGACTCTGCATAATGCTAGCCACAATCACACTATATCACACATCTACTACATACACATCACCACCTACATCACCAACAACGCACCACCAGCTCTCACATGTGCTCGTGTGCTAAGATCTGGTGTAGTGCTGATCGTGTGACTGTGTAATAGATCGTGTGTGATACCAACCCTCCGTTGTGTAATTTATTATACTATATATTTCATATTTTATAATTTATAAAACATATATATTATAATTTTTATATATAGATGTATAATATATATATATATATATATATATATATATATTATATATATATATATATACATTGTATACATATATGTATGTATTGTGTATATGTGTATGTACACACAGACACACATTTTTATATGTATATTTATTTGCATCATATATATTATATAAATATTAATATATACATATATACATATATATACATATATTTATACATATGTGTGTGTGTGTGTGTGTTTGTGTGTGTGTGTGTGTGTGTGTGTGTGTGTGTGTGTGTGTGTGTGTGTGTGTGTGTGTTGTGTGTGTGTGTGTGTGTGTGTGTGTGTGTGTGTGTGTGTGTGTGTGTGTGTTGTGTGTGTGTGTGTGTGTGTGTGTGTGTGTGTGTGTGTGTGTGTGTGTGTGTGTGTGTGTGTCTGTCTGTCTGGGTATGAGTGCGAATTAGAGAAATTGTTTTTCATATAGTATAATTGTGGAAATAGTACCATGATATACATATAACGAAAGGAAATATTAATATAAACCACAGCCACGATAACGTACCGTTTCATGTAATATTACATTTCTTGCAGCGTTAATTATCACATGAACAGTTACAATTTATGTACACGGCAAACACTCCGGAGCGAGAGAATGTGAGACTAAGATTCATCTCCCTGTCGTTAAGCATCCCAGCCCGTAATTCATCTGCTCAGGCCACATTAAGATAATTCTGTTTATTCGAAAGATGTATTACCCAGACCTGACACTCGGGTATCGTGTGCTTATGTGTTCTGTTATCTCGTGTGCGTAAAGCAAGCAGGGATGTTTGCAGAAAGAGAGAGAGATAGGACGGGGAAGTCATGGAGAGAGAGAGAGAGAGAGAGGGACAGGTAACGAAAGGAGATTGGGAAGGCAGAGTGGATGGGAGAGTGAGTGAGATAAAGAGAGGGGGATATGTGTGGTGAGAGAGAGAGAGAGAGAGAGAGAGAGAGAGAGAGACAGACAGACAGAGAATGATTTTATATAATCTATTTACAGAACAGTGTCCATATCCTCCCAAGAGCCAGCGTAAGATGCTATAACATCTATTCAAACTGGCTGTACTAACATTAATGTAAAGGGTTGTTAATCAAACATTTCAACATGCCTAAAAGGCTGTGTCATTATGATTACATTATTCACATATCTAGTTGGTAAAGTGAAAGAAAGAATTAAAACTTTTATATCTCTAATTATATGGAAGGCAAGACTAGTGTCTATAATAGAATTAATATAATCAATAAGTGCTGGTCTCTGGACAGTGCTATTTAATCGATAAAATATAGTTTTCGAGCAACAAGGTAATTACTGTGTAAGAATATGCGCCTTGCACATTTTGAAGTGGTGATACGTAACTTGCTTTACCACAAATACATCCTTTGCATAATGTATAGATGTAGTGTTACCATATGCATAGCCTGGTAAATTTATAGACTGTATCGTTTGTCCAAATCAGCTATCCATATAATTCTTTCATAACGCCAGATGGTATCATATCCATTTTTAGTCAGTTTTTCGGCAGTCCATACAAGGCCTTCATAATCTCGAAGACAGCTGAAAATAAGATTTATCATTTGTTTAAGGGATAATGGTACTGCATAGTATGCTTCTTCATGGGAAATTAATCTACCTTGTCACAGGTTGATATTCCTATAGGAGAGGGTATCCAGTATAGTTACACTTATAAACCCTGCTCGGATAGGCTAGAATTTTGGTGAAAGATATTGATAGTTACCATGTTTACCAGACCAGATGCAGTGTCTATAGTGTACCCGGGCTAAACACATTTGTGTCCCTTTCCCCAAGGCGTGTATGAATAGTCTTCATACCAGTAGCCAATCCTTTTCATAAACTAATGATGTTCAGTTGCAAGATGGTAACAACGGCGTGGCTGAAGTAGGCTTCTTTTGCCAAATGGGAGAGTAATAATACCCAATGATCACTGATTAATAGCAGATCATCCTTTGCAGTGCTTGAGAGTGTGTACTAACTGTATAAATCTATACAACATAATTTACCACCTAGATATTGAGTCCTTTCTAAGGGACATAAAAGGTGCTTGGGGTCCCTAGTGCTTCGAAGATAGTCATAACAAACCTTACCGTTTTTGCCTATGGTGCTTCCCTCAGAGCCCAGGAGAAGATGACGAGCAGTAAAATCCCCACATAGTAAGACAGTAGCATTATGTATCATACTGTCAGGAGGTTTAGGTACCACCACTTTCATGTGAGTTATATACATTGATGATGGGGACAGTTTACTAGCAAAAATATTTCAACACCAAGATATTCAGCAGATGTATTGTTACGTTTGTCATCGATTAATTTTGATGGAATAGCATTCTTGATGTAAATCCTAAGTCCTCTTGTGGAGGGATTAGTAATATTATGTATAAGTCCTCTTATGGAGGTATTATAATAGTAATATTATGTATGTATCCTGCAGTTTTTGCATAACGTGCATCAGTTCTGACTTCCTGAAAGCAACATACATTGATATCTTCAGAGTGAAAATACAGAGAGAGGGTTGCTTTGCTTTCCTGCAAATTGTTATGTTCCATGTAATATTTGCAATAGATTATTTGTAACCATCGGTTAACACGACCGTTTCCAAGGCACAATGTTAGTTGAGACTGCCGTGTCTTGAGGAGGAACGCAAACATCGTTTCCTGACTCTGTGACTGTTGAACCATCTGTTGCTGCTTCATGAACATCATTTGTTCCATGAGTCCCATTGTGCTGAGCACAGAGTTGAGTGGACTTTGCTTGCCCTGCTTGCAGTGAGGGATACTGTGATACAGCTGGTGCTGGTTTGGAGTTGATGGGTTTACCCCTGTTGGTGCTTGTGATGTGCGCGGGCCATGGCTTTCTTTGCGGGACTATCACTATTGACCTCTGCAGGTTGGGAACTCCCCACATCGTTATGACGAGGGCCAAGGGATTTCTTGGATGGAGGGTCCGCCTGCTTCTTTGTTTTTAATTTCCTATCCGTTGGGTAGTAAGCGCACAATTCAGAGTATATATATATATGCTAATATGCTGACGACAGTTCAAGCATTTCCAAGGGACAATGTTACCTTCAGAAATCTTTTCTGCGCACTCTTGAGTTTTTATGTGGAGAGCAGTATCAGTATACCGCGTGCTTCTCGTGACTAACAGGTGCTCGTGTCCACACTTTGAAAATTATCGCACTCCTAAAAGGTGCCGTGCCTGAACCATTTAATACTTTGAGGATTACCCCCCCCCCCCCCTAATATGTTATGATTATCTGGTCATCAGTCCTTTTACTTTCACGAGCTTGGCATGAATGACGTGATCACTGTAGGAAGTCATTTCTCGTTTCGATTTCCCTTCGGACATCGAACACAATGACATCCGTGTATTTCCCACTCCCAGAGACCTTGGCTTTTTCCAGCACTTCATCACCTACACCGGCAGTTATGTCGGCGAGATTTTGTTCACTGTCACCTCACATGAACAATGTTTCTTCCAATCTTTCATTCAATTGATCCCTTTGTCTCGTTATAAGGGTCCAGTTTTAGGGCCTGGGATACATAGCGATATTTATCCCCGTGTGTGCGAAGCTTTGAGTCCGGCTTAAAGTACACGCACAGGTGTCCAGAGGGCGTAATTTCCACAGAGGCAGGTAGTTGCCTTTTGGCCTTTTTCTTTGTCTGTTCAAGGGAGCCCCCACTGATAGCTTCTTTACGGAGGACGTTGTACCTACCCTAAGTTTCGGCGTGTCTTGGCCATTTGTCGCAATAGTTTCTCTCTCTCTCTCTCTTTCTTTCTCCTCTTTCTCTTTCTCTTTCTCTTCTCTTTCTCGTTCTCTCTCTCAGTCTTCTCGTCTCTCTTCTCTTTTCTCTCTTTCTCTTTCCTTTCTCTTTCTCTTTCTCTTTCTCTTTTCTCTTCTCTTCTCTTTCTTTTCTCTCTTTTCTCTTTCTCTTTTCTCTTCTCTTCTCTTTTCTCTTTTTTCTCTTCTCTTTCTCTTCTCTTTCTCTTTTTCCTCTTTCTCTTTCTCTTTCTCTTTCTCTTTCTCTTTCTCTTTCTCTCTCTCTCTCTCTCTCTCTCTCTCTCTCTCTCTCTCTCTCTCTCTCTCTCTCTCTCTCTCTCTCTCTCTCTCTCTCTCTCTCTCTCTCTCTCTCTCTCTCTCTCTGTATTTTATTTGGATCACTTTACTATCAGGCCTAATAATTGTGCGATCATTATCAAGCAATAGAAGGGGGGGGTAAGGAGAGAGAGAGAGGAGAGAAGGTAAGGAAAAAGAGAGAGAGAGTAGGAGACAGGTGTGGAAAGACACAGAGAGATGGGAGGGTGTAAGTCTTACGAAGGAATATGAAAAATGAGAAGCAAAATTATTGAGTCTAGTTCTGAAAAAAAAAAAAAATCCCTTGACATTTGTTCTCGAATATTATGATGATTAGATTTTCCTCTGTATCATCGGAAACAATATTCATTCTCTTTCACATTAAAATTTGCTTTGCTCGTTATTAACGATAAAACAGATCAGTATGATAAAAATATCCCTGGAGATTTTTGCTCTACAGGCAGAGCAAAAACTTCTCTAAACGAAATAAATAATTATGAGAATCAGTACAAATGTAGCTCTGTCAGGACAAGAATAATAAATGCAATATTTCAAGCGACACAGAACTAATCGTGTTGTTTTTTTTTTAAATGGAAGTCTACCTGCCTGTCCGTTTCTTGATATACATGTGTGTGTGTGTGTGTGTGTGTGTGTGTGTGTGTGTGTGTGTGTGTGTGTGTGTGTGAAGCCGCTCAGCTCTGCGATGCTTGCCTGTCCCACACAGCGACTTTAAACCCAGCATCAGAAATTGTCTTCGTGATAAATGGAGTCTTACCTCTAGAAGCAAACTGCGAGAGATTAGAGGTGACCTTGGCAGTGAAGTGACAAGCGTCCATCTCAGCCGACAAATAGAAGTGAGGGATGCCAGAGACATTAAGCGTCGCACATGGTGTGGAAAGATATGACTTATTAGTTTCCTAAGGGCGACTAACATGTATTTTTATATTCATGTATGCATTTTTATGCAATATATTTTTACCTTTAAAGCATAATGTTTATGCTTTGATTTTTGAAATATATTCTGTTACTTATATTTACTAATGTCATAATTATTTATAGTTTTTTAAACTTTTAGATAAGTCAAGATTTTAATCCCAAAAGGAATTCGACGCTAATGACCTTAGCTATTGGTGCGGCGGATAGTTTCAAATAATTAATCAATCCCAAGATAGAATCAGAGAAATATGTGTGATAAGGTGCGCAGTAAAATTATCGTTCACGTGTAAGAGAGATGATGTGCATTGATTCGGTCCTGCCTTTCGTGGTATATAAATAATACCATTATACACATCATTAAAACACTCTACTAATACACTTATCCCTCTCAATGCACAATCACTCTAATATTGCTAATTGGGAAACACGAATGCACCATGCCATTGCCTTGCCCATAGAATGCTCACGATATACGTCCAATTGCTCCAGTACACTCCACCATGTTTGGTTTACATCTCTTAGCAGTCACGAAGGGTTCCTTTAACATGTAATATTTCACTGGATTTACTGATGAAGGTCAATCCTGATTTACAAATGATTACAGAGTGAAATGCAGGTTTTTAAGTGTCCTGATGCAATGTGTTCATATGATGTCAAGTGCAACTTTCACGGGATCACAATTCAGAGCAATACATACTATCTGGATATTGATAATTTTCATCAGCTCCCTGAAATAATAGTGTAATACAATGAAGCATAATACTAGTTTACAGACATAGGATATAATCCATATCATGATACCAGTAATAGTAATACTAATAAAAAAAAAAATGATACTAATTATAATTTATTGTATGATAGATATAGCATCATATTTATGATATCATTGATAAAAGTAATACCAACAAAAACGATAATAATTATTATTATTATGAAGAATGAGAGCAATAATAATGACGGCGATAATGATAATGTTATAATGCCTATATACAGTAATAATAGCATCAGTAACAAGAAGCACTTAGAGAGCGCATACCTCCGCCAAGGCAAAAGGGTCACTGATGAAGTAAAAATATTCACACTTGAAGAATTACATTGAAACCTCTTTCTCAAGTGCACTGGGGACGTCCGTAAACAAAACCTCCTTGCCGGATGTAATAAAGGTAATAATAATGGTAACTGATGCAATCCTTTAAAAATATTCTGGATCCGAATCACCACCAAAATCTAACCGCATCTACTGGTAAAAAAAAAAAAAAAAATCTGTTCATAACTTTTCGAGTTATCCTGCTAACCAACAAAGTAACTAACTAATCAACGCAACCAAAATTATAACTTTGGCGGACATAATAACAATCATCAATGTGTTTTAATTGTAATGGAATGCCAATTATTAAGCTGTTTAATGTTAAACACAACACAGATATGGCATAATCATACCACACTTTTAACAAGGAAGTTGTTTACAGGTTAGTTGAATGATGTCATTTTCCTTTTTTCAACTTTCAATTTTCGTCATAAGATGCACCATCCCAGAATTTACCTTCTTCCCTATCAACGTAAAAAACTGGATCCGGTTTTCTTGCAAATTGCACCGGCAACACTTTCATTTCCTCAAGCAGCACAATCTTTATCATCCTGCCTGCTTGCAACACGTACAAATTTCTGCATTATTGAGAGAACGAATCCAGGCATCTTTGCGTCAATTTTACTCTGCATCTTCAACGAATTTTACCTCTTTTCCGATATAATGAAAGGCGCAGCGCGAGAAATGCGAAAGGGAGTATCGAATCCATAACTTCCTTTGACTGAATTCATTTGCGTTTATTTATGGTTAGTCTTATAATGTAAATAGACACGTGTAAGTTGTATAACCAGTACTCCACGCATACAACACACACACACACACAATATATATATATATATATATATATATATATATATATATATATATATATATATATATATATATATATATATATATATATTATATATATATATATATATATATATATATATATATATATATGTATATATATATATATATATATATATATATATATATATATATATATATATATACATATATACATACATATATATACATACAATATAATATATATATATATATATATATATAATATATATATATGTATATATATATATATATATATATATATATATATATATTATATATATATATATATATATTTATATATTATATTTATATATATATTTAGTATACCTATATATAAATGTATAATATATATATAGTATAAATATATACATATGTAGAAAACGGATGAAGCAAAGAATGTACAAGAAAAAAATACAGGAAGTAGATCGAAAGTAGTTAGTCAAGCAAATAAACTCGCATACTGGAAGAGGCTAATAAGATCACAACTACATATGCCGATGTACCGCGAAAGGAAGCGTAAATCAATTGGAAATTTATGTCAGGTGATTACCCCCCCCCCCCAAAAAAAATAATAGTAAATAAATATATAATATAATAATAATAATAATAAATAATAATTATAAATAAATAAATAAAGATAAAAAATGAAAAATAACAAACGCTATTCAAACTGGAAAAAAGGAAATGTCTAAACGTGGTTCAGTGAATATGCAAGATAATGAGAGACAGCAAGCAACTCTTTTTTATTAGGGTTCAGAATACTTATCTTAAGCCCCGCAGGAGAGAAATCAACACAAATAAACTATGAGTAAAGTAAAAGTAACGTTGAAATATAATCAACAAATGTGCAAATCAATCAAAGCTCTTCTTTAACTACATAAATAGTAAGACAAAAGAAAGAATTGTGAAATCCGTAAAGAAAAAAAAATCAATTAAGTGTTTGTTCAGGACCCCTTCTTTCAACTAAAAAATAAACCATATAAAACATCTGTCAAAATACTGAAAACATTACATTCTATGAGAGAGAGGAAAAAAACTACTGAAAAGGTTACACAAGATTAAAGCAGGAACAAATGAGATCCTTAACTGGGTTCCTAGGGAATGTGCTGAACAGCTATGTTCACCTTTGGCATAATATTCAAAGAACGGCGACAAGTAAGATCTAGAAAAAAAGTAAACAATTAGTTGAATTTCTTGAAAAAAGACAATATGATTTCTATTTAGTGAACAGGGTTTCTGGAATATACGGAGGAGGCAGTTAGATGGAAATTAGAACATCTTGGTTGAGTAAAAGATGAATGCATCGAAAGTGACTAACTGGATACAGTCATTAGAGGCAAGTACTGTACATGTTCCTGATCTTGGTGCCGAATTTGTTTTTTATTTTCATTAATGACTCAAGAACAAACATAAGCCCAAGTAGCTAAGTCCAGAGGCTACTACAAAATCCTGTTTCCGAAATATGTAGATCTCTAACATCTTAAAGAAATACAGCAAGAGTGATTACATTAGCAAGATTATATAAAAGTGATAATCTGGAAGTGATTGGACTTCATTTAAGGGTAGGAGGAAAGGAGATGTTCAGCGTACACCTCACCCGTCCGTACATTCCCAGCTGTAGATCTTCCCCAGCGTACGCCGTGACCGATCCGACCGTGGATTTAATAACCAAACCAGGAGATCAGTTTTAACCGTAGTATCTAACATTTTGAGAAATAAACATCGTTCAGATCGGAAAACTATCCGATTTTTAGTTTATCAATAATCAACGGATTGGTATTTTAACAAACCATATGTAGTGTAAGGTTTGTGTAGATTCAATGAACTGATTTTTGCTACACATATCGAGATTTAGCTATGCCTCTTGATGTAGTTAATCTCTCAAATTGAATCTCAATACTATCTCATTATGATATAACCAATACTGTTAATCACTTGTTCCACTGATAACCGACAGATGGAAATCAGTTGAAGTTGAGACTCAGGATCAGATAACCTTCGTTTGTCTCGCTGTGTACCTTGAAGGTCACTATCAGGACCTTTTTTTATTAACGTTAATGACTTTGTGAAAACAAGTTCGTATTTAAATTTCATCTTGTATTCTGATGACAGTAATTTCTACGATTCCGGTAACGATAACAATTTATGCGTTAGGAATATCAATAAATAACTTGCCTCTATCAGTAAATAGATTACTTCAAACAAATTGACGCTGAATACTGACAAATCCCATTACGTTATATGCAGTCGTAATTAGACCCTTGTCCCTACACTTTTGTTACGAAGGGTAAAACGTAAAGTCAGGGAAAACTCAGGCTTAAGTTCTAGGGACTAATGATTGATGATAATTTGTTGCTGAAAGGTCACGTGAATAATGTCCAACACGCGTGATTTTCTTACCGTAAATGCTCGCAGCTGTATTAATATATTACACTAACATGTTTGGGGAACTATAAAACAACAACAGCGAAGAAGCCTAAAAACAAATAATCCAAACTATTGTAGGATTAAGCAAATTTAACCATACATCACTGAGTATTTTCTACGCTCAACCAAATGAAACAGAGAAATACATAACTTTGTGAAATGTTCAATATCTACGGAAATAAAATACTCAGGTACAGCTTTGATTTTAAAAAATCTCTGCAATATAATTCTGTTAAATCATTCAACTGTAGACTGTAACCAACCAAAAAACTGTTTTATAGCATGGTTCAAGTGTGTAAATTTACCCCCACATCTGCACAATACTTTATTTCTACTGCCATTTAGAATCCTTAAAAATTGATTCACTGGTACAATATATGCTTGTTTTAGATGTACATCACATGTAAAAGCTAGATTCTATATGCACATATGCGTGTGGGTATTAGCATATAAATATGTATGTATGTATGCATATATATTGTATGTGTGTAAAACATATATATATATATATATATATATATATATATATTATATAATATATATATATATATTATATATATATATATGTATATGTTATATATGTATATATAC
>NW_020869850.1:396272-398772 GCF_003789085.1 Penaeus vannamei
GTAGTAATATCATTTTATTATTATTATTATCAATATCATTATCATTAACAATATTATTATCATTATCATTATCATTATCATTATCATTATCAATGTCATATCATTATCAATATCATTATCACTATCACTATCACTATCACTATCATTATCATTATTATTATTATCCTCATCATCATCATCATTATCATTATCATTATCATTATCATCATCGTCATTACCATTACCATTATTATAGATGGTATCATTACTGCATTAATGATATTATCATTATTATTGCTATTGATGTTATTCTCTTGTTGTTAGCGTTATCTTTTCACGAATAGTATTATCACTATCAATATCACTTTATCACTATTATTACTATTATTGCTAATACTGCCACTATTAATTCCAGTAATAGTACAGCTACAACTGCTATTTTATGCAGCAAATAAATTCTATCTATCAAATAAAAATCTATAAAAAAAAAACTTTATCACTATTATTATTATTATTATTGCTAATACTACCACTATTAATTCCAGTAATAGTACAGCTACAACTGCTGCTATTTTACGCAGCAAATAAATTCTATCTATCAAATAAATTCTTGCTAATTCTATCCAAGTCGATAGAATTAGCAGGGAGGTGCGGGTATTGCAAAAAAAAAAAAAAAAAAAAAAAAAAAAAAAAAAACAGCTTATATAAATAAATAAATAAAAATAATAATAATAAAAATCCGCTTCGAAGGCAGAGGCAGAAGCTGATGACGCTGCCTGCCATTTGGGGATTTCGCCAACACATAAATATATAATGAGTTTCATATATGAAACTTCTTGAATATATGTATCCACAATACCAAATTTAGGTTACATTATATGGAGATTTTTCTTAATAAAATGTCAGTGTATGCAATATTCGACATCGCATGCGGTTATATTTTTACTTTAATCATTGTTCGGTAGAAACAAAAAAAAATTGCAGAAGACAATCTTTGTGTATATATATATATATATATATATATATATATATATATATATATATATATATATATATATATATATATATATATATATATAATATATATATATATATATATATATATATATATATATATATATATATATATATATATTATATATATATATATATATATATATATATATATATATATATATATATATATATATATATATATATATATATATATACATATACATATACATATACATATAAACAGTACAGTAAGAATAGGTGTAAATATAATTTTAGTTTTAAAGCATCTTAATATGACACACATACAGAAAGATTTTTTTTTTTTTTTCATTTTTGAGACATTATGTGCTTTCGTTTTACCGGAGACAAATCTTTGATAAAATACTATACATTAAATTTTTCTTATTATTTTTATTATTATCATTATTGCTATTATTTTTTGTCTTTTGTCAATGATATATGAGCAAAGAATACAGAAAGATTTATCGAACCGAAGGAGATATAATTACTTCGTTTTTTAAGATAATTATATTAGCAGTATTATTATAATTCTAATTATGGTGAAAGAAAGAACTATAGCCATTGCATTGTTAATAATGACTGAGCCTTTTTTTTTTTTTTTTTTTTTTTTGACAATTTAAATCGGGAACTTTGTAGCCTTGCTGTTTCCTTCCTTGAAATTCCTGCTGATCAATTTCCAATACATTCGTGAAATAAAGACGATAATCTTTGTTTTTCAGATCTAGTTTGGCGTAATACATCATTCCTGTTTTTGCTTTAGTTCTATTATTTTAGCATAGTTAATCCCCTACTGAATCTTTGAGAAACTAGCAAATGTAGCAAAAATATAAATTTGCATGAAATCTACAATAGCATTGGACACCCAGGCTAAAAAGTTCCCGAAATTAAATGACTAACAATGCAATATTTATCATTCTTTCGTTTGCCTTAATCGAGCAAATTCTGATTCCTTTAGTTGTATGCGTGGAAGAGTGTTGACATTTCCAATATTACCTGCCGTGTATGTCTCCTTTCTTAAGATTTACTCGTCGCTCTTCGCTAGGTTTCTAAATCCCAAAAGCCGGTCGGTTCTTTGTATCTGTTTCTGAAAAGCCGAGTTTGAAAGGATCATTGAATGGCACTCCAGTTACTCCATCGATGTCACACGCACCAGCCTCATAGAGATGGATATTTACGTGGGGTGCAGATGAGGGAAACGAGTTGTTATTAGCGCATGGAATGTGAAAAAAGGTTGATCTTCCCGCAGCTCTCAATAGACACCCTGTTGATTAAAGCATTCTGACATACCGCCTTGTGATGTAGATTTAATCTGTTTACGGAAGAGGTGTCGTGCGTTGAAAACCTTTGCACCGACTGATTTGCGTAAGATATCATGCAAGTAACACCTATAACTAGTCCACAGAGGGAAGTGGGCTAGTAATAGATAGGACAACAAGCTAAGCCGAGAGTTTTCATTTCCAAACAGAAATACTAGCTTGAAACAACGTCATTTCACACGGGTGTT
>NW_020869850.1:436272-438772 GCF_003789085.1 Penaeus vannamei
CTCCCCGTTTCGTTTCCCCCTCTTCCCCTCCCTCACTTTCGTTCTTCGCCTTTCTTATATCCTTATCCCCTTATCTTTCTCTCTTTTTTCCTCCCTCTTGTTCATTCGTCTCATCTCCCTATCTTCTTCCTTCCTTCCCATCTTCCATTTATAAATCTATTAATTACCCCATTTGTGCCATTAATTAAGAGGTCCTTCAATACACTAAAGCAAGAAATACTTTATCTTCCATGTACAAACTCAATTTTGTTCCAACCATATGACTCACTCTCACCTGATTTAATTAGTGAACGGATTCAGTATAGCTTTAAAAATCGATAAAAACAAACAAATAATAATTGACACTGACGTCTAATAATTGGTAAATCAATAAAATCCAATGTTATTAGTCCCCCTTTTTTTATCGCTACTAGAATGTATATAAGAATTATAATTTTGGAACAATATAAGGTTCTTTGGGATTGTTCATTATCCACGGTCTTCGCCTGTATAGGTCAATGACGTGTATAGTTTGTATTATGTTTTGAACCTAATGAACTTGTTGAATATCAGATTTAATTTCCTCCTTTCACTTCTCTCCTCCTTTCGTCGAATCCCTCGGCCCGCCATCATCTCTATTTTCTTTCTTCCTTTTATCTCTTTTTCCGTCTTTCCTCTCCACGCCACCCTTCCTCTCTCATTCTTTTCCTCTTCTTCCCTCCGCTTCTTTCTCCCTTCCTCCTTTATCTCTATCTGTGCCTCTTCTTTCCTGCGGATTTTATACCAGGTGTTTCTGAACTGTTTGATATTTCTCTGTATTTTTCTTCTTCTTCTTCTTCTTCTTCTTCTTCTTCTTCTTCTTCTTCTTCTTCTTTTCTTTTCTTTCTTTTTTTCTTTTTTTCTTTTTTTCTTTTTTTTCTTTTTTTCTTTTTTTTCTTTTTTTTTTTTTTTTTCTTTTTCTTTTTTTTCTTCTTTTTTTCTTTTTCTTTTTTGTAAACGCATCCCGCTTTGTTTTCTTTCGCTTCGTTTTGATGTGTTTGTTTGTCATTTTTACGTTTGTTTGTTTTATTCTATCTCCTCTTCCTTCTATTTGCATTCCAATAACGAATTTCTCTCTCATTCGATATTCAGAAAAAAATAACAACAACGAAGGAATATTTGTCATGAAACTCCCTTCGAATTTCTCCTTCACAAAACAAAGAAAATCTAATGCGTTTGTCTTCTTTCCTCACCATAAAGAAACAAAAGAAAGAAAGGAAAAGAAAAAAGAAAAAGAAAGAGAAAGTTTTCTTTTCCCTCTTACAAAAAAATAGATGGAAAGGCAGACGAAAGAAAGAAAAAAAAATATAGTGAAAAGAAAGATGGAGAGGCAGACGAAAGAAAGAAAGAAAATAAATGAAAGTGAAAAAAAGAGGGAAAAGCAGACGAAAGTAAGAGAAAAAAAATTTCTTATTGCGTTCTTGTTATAAACTCCCTAAGAAAATTAGGATAATGATGATGATAATAACAAAGATGAATAAAACAAAACAAAATCTGTTAATGTCCTTCCTATTTCTCCCTCACCCCCCAAAAAAAAAAAAAAAAGCCAAATAGATTAAAATAAAATAAAAAAAATAGACAAACAAACAAAAGACAAAATAAACAAAACAAAAACAGAACCCCCCCCGAGATAAACAAAAAAAAAAACGAAATAAACAATAATGACAAAATTCATACAAATCCAAACAGAAAAAGACCCCACCCCACCCACCCCCATCCCCCTCCCCCACACCTCCTCACCCCCACCCCCCCCCACACCCCTCACCCCTCGCCGTCACGACACCGCCTCGCCTCCATCTCCTGCGGGCGGCGAGCAGAAGAAGGCCCACGGGGAAGCCGATGATGCGAGGAGGGCTGAGGCGAGGCGACAAGGAGCCAAGTATCCGGAAGACGAAATCCCATGATCTTGCCTCCGCACTTAGCGAGTGTCTGGGCGAGCGTGCCCGGGGGGTTTGCTCTGCGTGAGGGGGGGGTGGGGTGGGGGAAGGGGATAAGGTAAGGGAGGGGGTTATGGTAAGGAGGGTATGGTGAGGGGTGATATGGTAGGTGTGGTGAAGGAGGTATAGTGGGGGAAGGGATATAGGGGGGGGTGGGTGGGTAAGGGGGTATGGTAGGGGTGGTGAAGGGGGTATGGGGGGTATGGGAGGGGAGGTATGGTAGGGGCGTGAGGTATAGTGGGGGTGAAGGGGGTATAGGGGGGTAGGGAAGGTATGGTAGGTGTGGTGAAGTGGGGGTGGGTGGGTGGATGGTATTAAAGGGCAAATGTGGTGAGTGGGGTATAAGGGTGGGGGTATGGTGGGGAAGGTATGGTAGGTGTGTTGAAGGGGGTATAAGGGTGGGGATGGTGAGGGGAGGTATGGGGGGGTGGTAGGTGTGGTGAAGGGGGTATAAGGGGGAGGGGTTATGGTGGGGTAGGGTGGGGATGGGGTGGTAGGTGTGATGAAGGGGGTACAGGAGGGAGGTATGGTAGGTGTGGTGAAAT
>NW_020869850.1:466272-468772 GCF_003789085.1 Penaeus vannamei
TTTTTGTTGTTGTTGTTGTTGTTGTTTTTTGTATACAGCGCCCGACGTTTGACCTTTGTCCGTAATAACAATAGCGAAGCAGTACAAATATCTAAAAGTCAGAGCGACAAGGCACGTATGTGGGGAAATCTTTTCAAGCAAAGATTGATTGAACAAAAATTATTGAAGATATTTAATGAAAATATGTTGGTGTGTGCAAGTATATCTATTTATCTCTCTCTCTATCTATCTATCTATCTATCTATCTATATAAGGTGCGTGTGTGTGTGTGCGCCTGTTTGTATTATGTGTATGTACACATGAATAGATCATGGTCAATAAAAAAGAAAGAAAATTGTTAAAAAAACTAAAAAATATTACATCAAATCGTCATAGAACAATCCTGAAGTAATGCGCCTGTAAACCAAGGAGAAACAGCGGAGACCTATCATCATATGATATAGTGATATGATATATATATATATATATATATATATATATATATATATATATATATATATATATATATATATATTCATATATATTTATATATATGTATATATGTATATATATATGTGTGTGTGTGTGTGTGTGTGTGTGTGTGTGTGTGTGTGTGTGTGTGTGTGTGTGTGTGTGTGTGTGTGTGTGTTGTGTGTATGTGATGTCACGAGCCAAGAGATATGCTAAAGATGAAGATCAAATGAGTGTCCCAGCAACTAAGGAAGAAAAAAAATAGTTTGGGGGAACAGCAATACTGTATTTTGAAGCTTCTGAAATATTTTGGATTTTTGCAACGGAAGTGAATGAGAAACCGTTTCAAGGAATTCATTCGTATAAAGTTCTGGATTAAAATTTAAATATCATGATTTTGGTTAATATAAATAATAAATAGATAAATAAATAAATAAATAAATAATATAATATATATATATATATATATATATATATATATATATATATATATATATATATGTATATGTATATATATATATATATATATATATATATATATATATATATATATATATATATATATATATATATATATATATATATATATATATATATATATAATATATATGTAACTATTCTCTCTCTCTCTCTCTCTCTCTCTCTCTCTCTCTCTCTATCTCTATATATATATATATATATATATATATATATATATATATATATATATATATATATATATATATATATATATAGCACATTGCTAATACAAATTTGCTCTATTGTTATATAACGTTTATTAGTTCAGTGACATAACCCCAGTGCAAAGGTCAAGAACACTGAAATTAATCTGCCACCTGCTTGCAACCGGAGATCTCGCTCGTCATGAATTAATTTAAGGAGAGGAGACATAATATGCTCGCTACCTTTATTGTGGTCCTTTTGTCTTTGATACAGTTTTGATCCGTCGAAGTCTAGTCTATTACAATGGATTCGTATATGAAGCTAAAGGAATTCAAATCCTGAGAGATTTCGAAAGTTATTTTCTCATCTTCCTTGAATTTCTCACGTGCATATATTTTTTTTTTTCTTTTCTGCTCCACAATTTCAGTTTTAAAAATGCACAGATGTGAAAGAAAGTAGAATTCCGAGAGAGAGAAAAAAACTAGTCTTCGGGAAAGGAGAAAAATACAGTCTTCCCTTTCTTCAAAATATGTTGATCACTAAACGCAAACCGTGCACTTCTGGCCCGTTCTGATCACGCCACAAATATATAATGTAAACGTCAGCACAAGATTAACACAGAGAAATGTCCCTAAAAGTGTTTACGAGAGTCGAGCCGAGACTGCAGAACCGGTGGAAATGAGGGGGAACAGAAAGGCAAGATAACGAAGATATGGGGTGAGGAGAAGAGGAGAGGAGAGAAAAAAAACCGTTAAGATGAGAAACGGGAGACGAAGAGGGACGGAAGAAAGAGAGGGAAGGAAAAAGTGTGGAGTAAGTAGGTAGGGGAGAGAAAACTTTATAAAGGGAAAGAAGTGTTACCGTTTTCTTGTTAAGAAACTTGTAAAGACGGAAAGAGAGAATAAGTGCTTGTATGCGTGCGTGTGTTTTGCAGTAATTGGGTTTGTGTTTTTCTGAGCATAAGCGTGTGTATATATGCTTTCATAGTTAATGACGATAATGGTAAGTAGGAATGTTTCCTTAGCGTCTGCTTTTGATGTGTACCTGAACACTCGTGTGCATGTGTATACTTACATAATATACAAAGATAGATGCAGACATGAATATATATATAATATATATATATATATATATATATATATATATATATATATATATATATATATATATATATAATATATATATATATATATATAATATTATACGTATATATACATATGTCTACTGTACAACACACAAACACCACACCACACACACACACACACACACACACACACACACACACACACACACACACACACACACACACACACACACACACACACACACACACACATCACCCATATATATAGGTAGATAAGTGAGATAAATAGACGATAGATTGATA
>NW_020869851.1:2500-5000 GCF_003789085.1 Penaeus vannamei
CACTCAAGTTGTCATGTAGATTAAAAAACCCTCGTGTCTTTTCCCCTCTCCTTGGCCCGCGGTTCAGTTGCACAGAGGGGAATCAGGAACGACGCCCCTCCCCCCCCCCCCTAAAGGCAGGACAAACAACAGTTATCTAATATCTTAATGCGAGACCTTTTTTTATACGCATACATTTAATCATGAAAACTGTCGGGGGGGGGGTGGGGAGGAAGGGTAAGGGGGGGGATGGGGAGGGGATGGGGTGGGGAGGGAAGGGAGGGAAGGGAGGGGTGGGAGGGGGTTGGGAAGGGGAAGGGGGGGAAGGGGGAGGGAAGGGAGTAGGAGGGGGAGTAGGAAAGGGGAGGAGGGGGAGGGGGGGAGGGAGGGGGAGGGGATGGGAGGGGAGGGGAAGCGGAAGGGGAGAGAGAGGGGGAGGGAGGAGGGGAAGGGGAGGGGAGGGGGAGGGGGAGGAGATTGGGAGGGGGAGGGGAGGGGATGGGAGGGGGAGGGAGGGGAGGGGGGAGGGAGGGGATGGGGTGTAGGAAATTAGAGTAGAGGGTTAGGGGGTATGGCTGAGGGCTATGGGGGAGACAGGGGGTATGGGGAAGGATAGCCGGAGGTAGGGTTATGGGGAAGGGTTAGGGAAGGAGTACAGGGAAAGGAAGTATGAGAAGGAGTATAAGGTATAGAACAGATCGTTAAGTCCAAAGAAAAAACATTAAAGAAAGGACTAAGGGAAACTAGAAAGGGGGGGGGGGGGGTAAGGGACTCAAGGTAAAAGAAATACGAAAAGAGAATGTCGTAAGAAAGAAGTAAAGAAGGGAGAAAAAGAAAGAAAGAAAAAAAGAAAGAAAGAAAGAGAGAGAGAAAAAATTACATTACTTTTAAGCGAGCAACATGAATAGGTGGACACGGTACTGAAGGATAATCTGGGATATGATGAAGTAAATCTTTTGTTAAACGTATGTGCTTTGTTGGAGGTCAGTGTGGGAGGGAGAGAAGGACGAGTGAAGGAGGGGGGGATGCCAACAAAAAAAATCAAGATTATATCACCATAGTAATGAAGTCTCGTAAGATGGTTATCAAAAAAGAAGAAGAAAAAAATCTCTCTCTCTGATTTTTCTCTCTCTCTCTCTCTCTGATTTTCTCTCTCTCTCTCTCTCTCTCTTTCTCCTCTCTCTCTCTCTCTCTCCCTCCCCCTCCCTCTCTCTCCCTCTCTCTCTCTCTCCCTCTTTAAGATGCGGTTATGCTGGTTTTGTGCTTGCTTTTAGCTAGGTATTATTCGTGTACCCCCCCTCCCCCCATCCTGTTATCTTTGCACTGCGGTACTGGGATTCCACTTATCTTTAACGTTTTAATTCCATTGTGGATTCCAAAGGTCGTTATATCTGCTTTTTTTTTTTTTTTTTTTTTTTTTTTTTTTTACTTTCGTGCGGTCTAGATGGCCACATGTTATTTAAAGCTGACTTTAAAATTTCTAGTGGGCACACATATACAAGCTATACATAGATACACGTATGTATATACACACATACATACATACATATATATCTATATATATATCTATATATATATTTTCTCTTCCTCTCTCTCTCTCTCTCTCTTCTCTCTCTCTCTCTCTCTCTCCTCTCTCTCTCTCTCTCTCTCTCTCTCTCTCTCTCTCTCTCTCTCTCTCTCTCTCTCTCTCTCTCTCTCTCTCTCTCTCTCTCTCTCTCTCTCTCTCTCTCTCTCTCCCTCCCCCCCTCTCTCTCTCTCTCTCTCTCTCTCTCTCTCTCTCTCTCTCTCTCTCTCTCTCACCTTCCTTCTTATTCTGATTTTAGAGAGCACACACACAAGACAAGGGTATGGGGGAGGATAGCCGGAGTAGGGGTTTATGGGGAAGGGTTAGGAGAGGGGTAGGGACAGCGAAAGGAAGTATGAGAAGGAGTATAAGGTATAGAATAGACTTGTTAAGTCCAAAGAAAAAACATTAAAGAAAGACTAAGGGAAACTAGAAAGTGGGGGGGGGGGGAGGGAAGGTAAGGTATAAAAGTGGGGGAGGTAAGGGAGTCAAGGTAAAAGATATACGAAAAGAGAATATCGTAAGTAAGAAGTAAAGAAAGAGAAAAAAAGGAAAGAAAGAAAAGAAAGAAAAGAAAGAAAAAAACACTACATTACTTTTAAGCGAGCAACATGAATAGGTGGACACGATACTGAAGGATAATCTGGGATATGATGAAGTAAATCTTTTGTTAAACGTATGTGCTTTGTTGGAGGTCAGTGTGGGAGGGAGAGAAGACGAGTGAAGGGGGGGGAACCCAAAAAAAAAAAAAAAAAAAAGTCAAGATTATATCACCATAGTGATGAAGTCTCGTAAGATGCTTATCAAAAAAGAAGAAAAAAATCATTTTCTCTCTCTGATTTTTTTTTCTCTCTCTCTCCCCTCCCTCTCTATCTCTCTCTCTATCTCTCTCCTTCCTCCCTCCCTCTCTCTCCCTCCCCTCTCTCTCCTCTCCTCCTCTCTCTCTCTCTCTCTCTC
>NW_020869851.1:12500-15000 GCF_003789085.1 Penaeus vannamei
GTGAATAGTAGGAGTATTGCGGATTGTCTCTCTATATCTATCTATCCATTTATTTTATCTATTCTCTCTTTCTCTCTCTCTCCCCCTCTGTTTGTTTGTCTCATTCTCTCTCTAGCTCTCTCTCTCTCTTTCTCCCTCTATTTGCCTGTCTCTTTCCCTCTCTGACTGTCTCTCTCTCTCTCTCTCTCTCTCTCTCTCTCTCTCTCTCTCTCTCTCTCTCTCTCTCTCTCTCTCTCTCTCTCTCTCTCTCTCTCTCTTCTCTCTCTCTCTCTCTCTCCTCTCTCTCTCTCTCTTATTCCCCCTTTCTCTTCCTCCCTCTCTCCCTCAGTTTAATACGAAGTTAGGACTCGAGGAAGGTGGAGCAGAGCTAAAAGGTTTCGAAGAATATTTCGTGTCAAGGGGCCATAAATGCCAATGACAAATATGGTATTGACAAGAAAACTCCCACGTTGTGTACTTATGCTTGCGTGTACGTGTGCGTCTGTCTGTACGTGGACGTGAATGGAGGGGGAGAAAATGGAAGAAGATATAAAAAAAAAACAATGGATGGAAAGAAAAACATGGAAAGGGAGGAGTGAAATGTGAGATATGGTGCGTATAATTTGTGTTATTATAAATACGCTGTTTCGTAGGACTTTTAAGAGCAATTTGAAGGTATATGCGAACGTGTGAAATGTATGTAAATGCGGGTTTCACGTTCTATGTGCGTGTGAATGTTTACATATATTTTGCATGTTTGTGTACATGTATATATTTAAGTTTGTGTATGTTTGTATGTATGGTTGTATTTGTATGCATGTGTGTATTAAATGTGTATATTATCGAGTGTATCTTCACGTGTGTATTTCCATACTGCTGCTAATAATCTGTTTGCCAATTGTATCCGTTTTAAAAGTGAGACCAACTGGAATATGCAACTGATTACTTGAATTCAAAGCGGAAAATATGCGCCGTGTGTTTCTATTTTCTTTCGGCTAAGAAATAAAATGGAAGAATTGAATTGAAATGATTTATTTTTTTACTCAGAAAAATCGTTCCATTATTCAAATCGTTGTTTTTTTTTTTACTTTTTCTTCCTACACAGACACGAGAATAAAATGCAAATAATACATGGGCATATTGTGTTGACAGCCACGAAATATATAGTGAATTATGGGAAAAACAGAGAAAACGCAATTTTGCAACAGCCCTAAAGCAACTGTGACAAGATTTGTAGAAACTCGCACAAACACATACCCCACTTTCCTTACAAAACACAAAGACGCGCAAAACAAACACACAAACACACACTTATCCCCGTCCCACACACACATGCACACGCACACACATACACACACACACACACGCACACACACAACATACGAACACATTCCCACTCATCCCCCTCCTCCTTACACACACACACACACATATATGCAGCAAAACACACACACATATGCACCAACACACACACACACAAAACACACTTTAGTCATCCCCCCCAAACACCCACCCACCCACACGCACCAACAGACGCACGCACACCCAACACACGTGCACACCCCATCGCCCCCCCCCCCCCCCCCTTCTCGAAAGTATTGCAATTCAAACAAGCCACTGGAGATGGTTTTCTTTTGTCTCAAACACAAACCCGCGCGTCTTCTGAACAGCGCCCTCAAAACAGCTGGAGAGTCACTCACTCGGGACATCTTGACGTGACCTCTCCCCCTTGACCCCAGCTGCTCTCTTGCTCTGACCTCCGATTCCATTGTCAGAGACCAACGGTGGGGATTGGTTGGTGGTGGTGGGGGGGGAGAGGGAAGAGTTCGATGTATTTTGTGAGTAAAAGAAGGTAGATAGAACGCCAACACTGACGGAGAGGCGTGTAAACACCTTTTGAAGATGGCTTTCGACGTGTTTTAGACATGTTCACTGAGGTGGCTTACGGTTCTCTTGTCATTTTTCATACCATAGTTGTTATTGTTTGTACCGTTCCTGCTAGAATAGCGTGCCATTACCGTTAAAAGAGTTCATATCTTGTGCTGAACGACGAACTTCTGGAATTTATGAAAGAATCATTAAAAAAAATATATATATATATGTAATGAGTAAAAAAAACAAGATAAATATATGACCAAATAAAACAAAAACACCTAAAAAAAAAAAAAAAAAAAAAAACACGCACTTTTACGAGCCGCTCAGAACTACTCGGTACACGTACTATTTGTAAACATAAACGAACGGGATTTTAGGCGCAACACAAACAAACACAAACGTAAACACGTTCTGGTACATCCGGGGTTTTGAATGTGACTCTCGGGCGCAATATCACCGGACATTGACGGATTAAGGCCGCGAAACGAACGGTCTGCGCCGAGGACGGAAAGAAATAGTGCCTTTATATATATGTTTGCAGATGTGTGGATATATATTGTATGTATGTATGTATGTATATATATATATATATATATATATATATATATATATATATGTATATGTATATATATATATATATATATAT
>NW_020869851.1:30000-35000 GCF_003789085.1 Penaeus vannamei
AAACTATTAAAGTGAACGCAACATTTTCCCGGCATTGGGTAAATGTCATTTCTCAAAACATTTATTCACAGGAGTCAGTTCATTCAATCGATACTCACACAGAACACGTCACTTCCGGTTTGTGATTAGGCTTGGTCGAAATTACTATCATCCCATTCACAGAATTTGATGAATGAAACGTGCGTAGGAACCGTGAATTTTTATAAACAAATACATATTCATAAAGATGAATATATAGAAATAATTATGGTTATAGGTAAAGATATAGATATAGATTCAGATATAGATGCAGATGTAGATGTAGACATAGACAAAGAATATGAATATAGATATAGGTATACATATAGACATAGATACACATACAGATATAGATATACATATACATATCGATATAGATATACATGGATAGATAGATGTGTATATATAAATTTAGATGTAGATGCAGGTGCAGAAATTGATTTAGCTCTTTATACAGTTCCCATTCACAAAATTTGACGACTGACTTGACCTCGGCAGTTTCGGCGCGTAGTAACTGTAAAACTGAAATTCCTACGATGGCGTTTGTACCCAGATTCCTCATTCCGGAATCCATTTAAGGTGCGTTATAGTCGAGACCGGAAATATTGTGAATGGATCCGATTGATTTCATGTAAAAAGGGGCATAGTCGGAAGCTATGAGGAGGAGTAGCACACACATACGCTCACATTCTCTCCCTCTCCTTCTCCCTCTCCCTCTCCCTCTCCCTCTCCCTCTCCTTTTTCCCTCTCCCTCTCCTCTCCCTCCCCCTCTCCCTCTCCCTCTCCCTCTCCCTCTCTGTCTCTCTCTGTCTCTGTCTGTCTCTCTGTCTCTCGCCGTCTCTCTGTCTCTCGCCGTCTCTCTCCGTCTCTCTCCGTCTCTCTCTCTCTCTCTCTCTCTCTCTCTCTGCTCTCTCTCTCTCTCTCTCTCTCTCTCTCTCTCTCTCTCTCTCTCTCTCTCTCTCTCTCCCCTCTCCCTCTCCTCCCTCTCTCCCTCTCCCCTCTCCCTCTCTCCCCCTCCCCTCTCCCTCTCCCTCTCCCTCTCCCTCTCCCTCTCCCTCTCCCCTACCAAGGTATGTAAATCTCTGTGATTTCATCGTCTATACTGCAAGCATGAATCGACAGAACAGGTTCCCCTAACAGAAGTCAAATGCATCTTGTTTATTGTAAAAATACTCATTTTTCATTCATACTCTCTCCATTTATGTCGCTATGAATACGGTTCACACACACAACAGACACATACACCTTACACAGACAGACATACAGTACATGTATTTGTCTATTTACATGAGTGTACCCCATCTCCCTCCTTTTCTGCCCCCCCCCTCCTTTTTCTGTCCTCCCCCTCCTTTATATTCCTTTATCCTTTAATGTTTTCGATAATCTTACTTTTTTGGTACCACTACCCATTATCAAAACAAGAATAATGATTAACGCTATATTCAAAATCAAATTTTTCTTTAGGCACTTTATCCGTTAATCATCCTCAACATTTACCTTAAAACTTATCATAATTACATTTATCCTTATTCTTCTATCCGTCTTCATCGCAATTATCATTACCACGTTTATCATTAATGTTAACATCTAATATCCTGCTGCTTCCTGCGCTGCGATAAATATTAAAGATTAGACACGTGATAAATGATCGTTTATGTGAGGTTATTTCCAGCATATTAACCTAGATTTTTTTATTTATTTTAGGATGAAAATAATGTCGCGTGTCGATTCAATGATAAATTTCGGTCATTAACGGGCTTACAAAGAATCTAAATGAGTCGGAAATAATTAATTGGATTGTTATAGATATATATAGAGATATGGACAGGTAAATGTATTTATGGTGCATGTTACTTTAAACATATTTAAGTACAAGTAGGTCCATGATTATATACATATATGAATGTGTGTGTTTTTTTTTATGTTTGCTTAAATATGTTTGTACATCAAATGTTTACATTTTTTACTTACAATATCAGAAGAGAGAGATGAGAGAGAGAGAAGAGAGGAGAGAGAGAGAGAGAGAGAGAGAGAGAGAGAGAGAGAGAGAGAGAGAGAGAGAGAGAGAGAGAGAGAGAGAGAGAGAGAGAGAGAGAGAGAGAGAGAGAGACAGAGAATAGAAATGGAGATAGAGAGGAAGAGAGAGAAGACAGAGAATAGAAATGGAGATAAAGAGAGAGAGAGAGATAGAGAGAGAGAAGGAAAGATATTAGAAAAGAGATAGACAGATAGAGAGAGAGAAGGAAAGATATTAGAAAAGGAGATAGACAGATAGAGAGAGAGAAGGAAAGATATTAGAAAAGGAGATAGACAGATAGAGAGAGAGAGAGAGAGAGAGAGAGAGAGAGAGAGCAGAGAGAGAGAGAGAGATATAAAACGAATATATATTAAGAGAGAATAAAGATAGGAGAGAGAGAGAGAATAGAAAGAGAGAGAAGGAGAGAGAACAGAAAAGGAGATATATAGATAGAGAGAGAGAGAGAGAAACACTCGTCTCCTGAATAGAAAGCGCTAAAAGGGAGAACATCCCATCATAACAACAACGCGCCTCGCCATTGCACACCCATTCAAACACGCTTGCATAACGACCGTTACAAGCTCCCTCCTCGCTTCGGCTCGACAAAGCACGGGTCCTTCCGAAGATTAAATAATGATACCCTTCCTTCACGTCCTTTCTTCGCAAAATACGATGTGAAACAAAGAGATAGCGAAGATTGGCTCGCTTCGCTAAGTTTCCAATAGACTTCCGGATATCTAGCTGCCTATCGTTTTCTTTAACAAGTTTCCCATTTTCCTCTTCTTCCTTTTATTTATTTATTTATTTATTAACTTATTTTAGAATAAGAGCTTGCTATTTTCTCTGAAGTGAACAGAGTTTCCTTATCCCGCAATGATGAACGTCGGTTCCCGTTTTCTTTGACGTAAACAAAACCTCGTATTTTGCCTAAACTTCCCAGTTACCTCGAGCCGAACAGTGATCCTCTGACATTCGCCTCATTCAATATAGATACGCCGCTTTCCTCAATATGGATGATGTTTCCTGTAATCGGCAACTTTGGCGTTTCCTCTATTGTCTGATTTAACCCGGCGATTTTCATTTGTCTCCGTGATCCTCTGCACTTCCCATTTTCTTCGAGGTGAACAGAATTTCCCGTTTTCTCGGCGATTGTTAGCGAAGACTATTTTAAATCGAACGTGAGCACCGCTACCCGTTTTCCTCAAGGACTTCGCCGCTGCCTCACCCTTCTATCAAGATAAATCGATTCTTTAAAATTATCTGCCGCGTCATCTTTTCCACGAGGCTTTTGCAGAATGGTAGCCATATTCTCCCGAACGTGATCGGAAATGAATTCTAATCTGTAACCGATCTCGCGCCATTGATGAAACGGAAGACCCGCCTCTTCTCTATTCACTCTTCGCCATGACGAGGGAAGATTACGGGGGTGAATGGCGACACCTGGAGTTTCTTCAGTTAATTGCCAATAGGGTGTGCCTTTCATTATCGGCGAATCCGTTACCGAGTTGGACGAAATTATCAGATTTAAAAAAAAAATCCTCGTTTTATGTTTCTTTTCTGTGGAAATTCTGTCTACCATTTTTCTCAAACGACATTATTTCAGATGGAGACATTCATTTCCTCTAGAAAATGGACTGAACCATTTCCCTGTAGAGTGATATATAACCACAACCCTTAGAAAGTATAACGATAATATACACCCATCCTCTCCTGAAAATAACAACAAAAAACTCAAACACATCAGCATACCTTCACCATCGCGTATAAAAAAGATATAGATAAAAAGATAAGATTTATAATAAAAAATCAGCCTCACCGTCATATATATGGGCATGTCAGCGCCGAACTAAACTGGGCGAACCTCCATCGGGCCTGACACCGACGGCTCTCCTGACGTCAGCGGTACACATGGAGATGATCAGCTGACTCGAGTTTATACTAGACACCCCTTCACTCGGGCGCTTATGCTAATGGGCGTGTCAGTTTCAGTCGACTGCTGAGATATTTGTTTTCGCTGATATACCTGGGTACACTTGCTGACATGTATGTGTTCTTATAAGCTGACGCACGGGGAGATATACATGCGAATAATGTATGAGCGAACACACGAACACGCACATACATACACACGCGCATGAGCATACATACACACGTACACACACATACACATACACGCAGGAAAAGAGAGGGAACAACGTTCAGACAGATATGTTTTGAAAAACAATTAGGAAAAAACAAATCTTGAAAATCTAAAATAGCGAAATAGAAAATACAACCAAGAAACTCCCGCCAAAAAGCGCAAGAAAACATATTTACAAAACCTCATAGAAAATCTAATCCCAATGATGACCGGAAGTACAGGGAAACGAGCGTGGGCGTGGGCGTGAATAGAAGAAAAATGGGCGTGAGGAGGGAGGGTGGAGGGGGGGGGTGTAAGAGGAGGGGAGAGAAAAGGAGGGAATAGCATAGATCTCGGGGAACCAGGAGGGGGAGGGGGTAGGCAGATCGGAGGGAGGGTATGAGGGAGAAAGGGAGAAGAGGATGAGGGGAAAATCCTGTCGGTGGCGGAGGATGTAAGTGGGTGGGTGGGGGGGGGGGGTAGAGACAGCCTTGATAGGGAAGTAGAAGGAACGGAAGGGGGGGGGGGGAGTTGAGATATAGTGAGGGTAGGAGGAGGAAGGAGGGGATGAGAAGAGAGAGAAGACTTGGAGACAGAATGTGGAAAAGTAGGGAACGGGGGGTGGGGGTAGGAAGAAGGGAGAGGGGTAGAGGAAACAGGGGGATTGGGGAGGATAGGAAGAAGGGGGAGAGGGGGAAGAGGAAACAGGGGGATGGTAGGTAGGATAGGCAGAGAAGGAGGAGGAGAAGAAGGGGGAGAGGGGGGAATCCTCGTAGACTTAAAGAGAGAAATGACAAAGTGGAGAGGACGGGAGAGGGAGGGAAGACCGACAAGTAGACGGAAGGA
>NW_020869851.1:40000-51575 GCF_003789085.1 Penaeus vannamei
CAATTTACATACCAAGATATCACTATGACCATTACAGAAAAATTAACACAAACATATAAATCCATTATCACCAAGCACAAATTCTGCCAGAAAGCTAACCCCACAGTAACACATGTACATCACCAACAATACCTTGGATCGTGGTTGGCAGGATAGAATTCCGCAAGGCCAGCATAGCCTTGTTCCTTTTTCATCACCTTCTCCCAGATAAGGTCCGGGTGGTTGCACAGTTTCTTCATGCTTGTGATGGCAGCCAAGGCACTGTTGTCCAGTCTTCTGTCCCCATCTGTGGCATATGCAATTTTATTTGGTATATCTAATGGCTAAGACTTTCTTTAATATGAGATTCAGTGCTTTCAAAATTAAGAAAATTTTGATAATAAAAGTCACTATTGAAAATATCTGAGTATTTCAATGTATTTCAATATCATGAAAAAAAAAAAAAAATAATAAATAAATAGAATAATCTACCTGTGATTTGTTTTCTGACAGCTGAAGAATTAAGAAATTTGACATACATCTCCTCTTGCATTGGGGTCAAGGGACAACAGACCACATGTTCAATTTTCTTCGGTAAGTACTTGGAAAGGATATCATTGGTGCGCCTGATGATGCATCTAACAAAAACAAATAAATTTAATAAATACATGAAAAACAAAGCCAAATCGCTTACATGCACACATACACACAGGACAGACAGACAGACAGACACAGACACACAGACACACAGACACACAGACACACACACACACACACACACACACACACACACACACAGTGTTTTGCCATTCACTCTGTTTCATTCTAAATATCACACACATACCTCTTGGACTGGAGATAAACTATTACCATGCATCACCATTTCTACCTACCTGCTGACAACTGCAATAAGCTCTTCCAACTTTTCTTTCCCAATCTGATGATCCTTGTCAGAAGCATCGGCATCCCTGCTCCTAAGAATCGGCCTTTCATACTTTTTCCTGAATTCCTGAGCAGTCCCTAGAATGCCTGCATTGACAAAGTGGACAAGGGAGAAGTACTCAAGGAGGTCATTCTGGATGGGCGTTCCGGATAGCAGCACACGACGTCTCGCTTTCAGCCCCATCAGAGCTTGGTAGGTCAAGTTCTCACAGTTCTTGAGTCTGTGGCCCTATATATATGTGAAATGTTTGTCAGACTAACATTTTTTAAGGAAAGCTATCATAATGATATACCCAGTTGTTAAAAATTGATAAAGAGTCAAGTTAATCAAGAGACAAAACTGGGGAAATATAAAAAGCATAAAAACCATCAACAACTAGTAAGAAAAGAACTGAGTGACCTCACCTCATCACAGAGTACCAAGCCTACTTCCCCTTGGTGCAACACATGGGCATGAAGTCGGAAGGTCTCGTAGGATATGATTAGCACAGGATTGACAGGCCTTCGCCCATGGGTCATCATAAAGCCTTCAAGGTTCTTGTCTATCTCTGATTTCCCGCCTGAATCTATGGCCAAGGAATTTAGCTGGCCTTTCAGCCACTTATTGATCTCATTCTGCCAGTTCTGGAACATCAAGGTTTTCAAGTTTAAGAATTCTATAAAAGCCATCTTTGCAAAATTAAATTGGTAATTCTTTACAGTACGGATACGCTCACACATGACTAAGTCCCACAACTCCGTTACAGAAATTATTCATCGATCTAAGTTGCCATGACTGGGCGTGCCCTTCCAGCACTGCCTATGGGAAGGGGTGATGGGGGCATCCACTGGGATACATTGTCTTCACCTCGGTATGCACAAGAATGAGCTGAAATTTGGAAGCACCGAGTGGACTTTGGCTGCGAGTGCACATTTAAAATTATCTCAAAAGGAATAAACAATATCATGCTCAAATCTTTGAAGAAATGCTCTTTTACAGGAAAGACATCTACACAAGAAATCTTTAAAGTAGAACTAAACATCTCACTTCATGTGGCACACATCTCAATCTGTTTCTAAATATATACCTTTACAAACTACAAATAATTCTTAACACCTTTCAAGCTTTTAAAACACTGCACCATGTATGCATATCATCTACACCAGCATCTCACAACAAAATATTCAAAAAGGCTAGAATCATAAAAAAAACATACCTTAACTAAGCTGGAGGGTGCCACCACAATCGCCTTCTCAATCAAGGGTTTGCAGTCTGGTCCCTGTCGAAGCAGAGTCCACAGCAAGGTGATACACTGGAGTGTCTTACCGAGACCCATTTCATCAGCCATGATACAGCCAAAGTTGTCCTCTATCTGCTTGCCCGTCACACAGTCATACATAAATTTGACACCCTGTCCAGATTGAGGAACAGATTTAGATTGTTCAGAGAAAGACAATGATAATATGGAAAGGTGTAATCTTAGAAATATAAATCAACCCAAACCATGTCCCCTCCATAAATGATGATGGTTATGGTTAACATCAACTCATTAATGATGATGGTATTTACATGCTCCCAACACCGAGTACATAAAAATGTGTCCTGAGTTACATAATTGCACAGTAATCCTTACCTCTCTCTGATGAGGACGAAGAATTTTTGACAGCAGTGGATCAACAACAACAGCAACTTCCAACTTTTCTCTAGAGCGATAAAAAACAGTCATAAATTCTCATCTGAACTGTAACTCTTGCTTATATTATAGTGTCTAAAAGTTCTATAAAAGATGAGATCAAATAAAGCATATATTTTTTTCTTGGTTCTTTTGCCTTGAAGTAGATATAACATGAAACAAAAGCAAATATTTCAAAAGAGAATGTTATACAAAACAAATATGTAAAGAGCCCTTCCTCATAGAATGATGAGACAGTTTTCAAAAAACTAATGACATACTTAACTTGGATATCAAATCTTCCATATCAAAAAATTAGGTTACAAGAAAAAAACTTTCCAAACCAAAATGCAATAGACCAAAGAACAAGAAGCTTACAAATTTGCGGTGAGCTTTTCTTGCGCAGACAACAGAGGTGGTGTGTACAAAACAAGTGCATTTGGCTCCTCTGGATCATGCAAAGGTCTTCTGACTCCATTTCGACGAATCCCAAGACTGCATGACCCTTGTCTGACATAGTTGGGGATAGGTATTTTAAAGGGCTTGGCGAGAATCTTCTTAATGAGGGCCTCCTGTAAAGGAATTTATAACATCACATACCTCATTTATTACTTTTTTTATCAATAAAAAATAATAAAACTAAAGCAAACAATAATAATAATAATAATAACATTAATAATAATAATAATAATAATAATAATAAATACCAAAGCACAAAACATACACTAAAAAATCATAATAATGAAGGAGTCCTTACATGAGATGATGAAGGTGTCGAGGGAGCCTGTTGCGTTGAATTAACAATGGGTGAAGAGGGGCACGGTAGGGTGACAAAGGAATGCCCGAACACTCATTCTCAACTGTCTTTTTCCTCTTTGACGTAACAGGACTTCCAATTCTGTCATCTGACTCCGATTGATCTCCAAACTGCGCTTCAGCAGCTGGCTTGGAGCTAGGCTGCGGCGCTACAAATATTTGGTGCATTAATAACAATGCTGGCAATTGGCTGTGCTCATAGTTGAGACTTAAAGAAAAAAAACACATTATAACAAACACATTGTAGTTCTTTTTTTTTTCCATGATATTGTGACATGTATAGCATATAATATATTTGTATATATCTACTCAGAACTGAAGAAAAATAGAATAATAGCACATTAAATGTTTAAGTTTTAAAAACAGTGAAAACTGTCAAAAAAATGTACTGCATAAAGTAACCCCATGGCTTCAATGTTTCCCACCCCAGCAGCAACACATTCAACATACATTCTGCATGATATAGCATGATCTGTTCCTCATTTATTGATAAGCTGTCAGAACGATCAACATGTTGCTCTATACTCTATGTTGTCAGGACATTGTTTTGTTTGCCTTTACCAGAGAGCAAGACACGGAGGCCAAAACATTGCTAGATTAAAACACACAAGCCAAGATTTGATAAGCAACTGTGACCTTATCTTTGCCTTGCACACATTATATGTTCTATCTATCTTTTATGGCCTTAAACTTCTCTTTTTTCTTTGTATGTAAAGTTTCTTATCTGGACAATTACCCAGACCATACAGTAATAAATAATAATCAAATTACTTAGCACAGAATATGCTTACCATTTTTAGATATTCATATTTCCTTCAGCTCTGTATATGCGACACTAATGACCTGCAATCTGAAACAAATAATAAAACCTTAATTAAGCAACCTCTTTCTATAAAATATTATATTCGATTTGCTGAGAATGAATTCCGCAAATGTTCTTTCCATGTAAGTGATGTAACAGGAACATTGAACATCCAAGAAATCAAAATACCTCATAATACAAAATATATCTTCATTCAAATTCAATATACATACAAATCCGATAACTACCTTCACTACTGATGATATGCCGCTAGTTACGTCATTTACATCCTTCAGTTTCCTTCAATTTCCATTAATTTCCAGTGAATTGCTTTACCAAAACAAGAGCGAAAATTATATTTTAGGCGGGCGATAAGGACCTAAATCTTAGATATATAGAATCAAGTTTTATATAAAAAGAATTTACTTTGATCAAAGTATTTTTTGAATCTATAAATGTTAAAAATACGATGCTCTTTTGTTTTTTTGACTTATCCTTCAGCTTTTGAGATTTGTTTACATTTTCATTCGTGTTTATAGATTTGAAGGTTTGATTCACTCTCTCTTGAAATTGAATGTCAAAGGAAGCCAGATAAGTGCTTGGGGAGAAATTAAGAGAGCAAAACTAGAGTTTAGGTTATAGTAAAACAAAAATTAGGAGAGTAAGAAATTAATTTCTTTATATTTCCATGTAAAACATAAGAGGAAATATTTTACATGGAAATATTTTTTTCTATGACTCATTCTCGCTCCTTTCTCTGCATCGTATTACGCGACAGATTTTTTTTCTTTCTTTTCTTCAGTTTTTCGTGAATAGTTCATATCTATCTTGTTTTGCAGCATCTTCAAAAACTATTATTTTTCATTAGAAATACCCTGGTATGATATATAAACAAGCACAGATTATCAATGATGCAATAAGAAGAGCACAGCGATGTACAACGAGTGTCATTTTATGTAGCTGGAGCTTTAGCTAATTACACCAAATAAACCAACTTCAAGACTTCATATCTAAAAATACGCTGATGGTCCACCGTCGGAATGGGTCGAGGAGAGTTATGCTTATTAGACAACAAATGAGCACAGAAATTAAAGATAAACAACAAATAAAAAATATCAAGCATTAAAGGACAATTCGGAAACACCGAACAACACTTAGAAAGAGGTGAATTGAGTAAAACAATAAATTATCAGAGATTAAATGATGATAATGATAATGATAATAACAATAATAATAAAACAAGATATATATGGACATTAATATCGAACGTCATCCCTTAGCTTCTTTTGGCCTCGGACTCGGTGTGCAAGCGACCTCCTTCCCCAACCCAGAGTAAACATGAAGTTGATTGATTGATCGGGGATGAAATAATTGATGGAATAATCTCTCCTCTTCCTCTGAATCCGACCCCGAGATGGCTGGCCTCATCAAAAACCAGATCCTGAAACACTTGTCGAAGTAAGGAGAGCGAGGGAGAAGTGTGTGGCGAAGGGAAGTGACGTATGAGGCGAAGGTTTCAAGGGGGGAGATCGAGAGTCTATGTGGCAATTCGATTTTGATTCGGGGGTTATATTTCGAGTTATACTTGATTGAATTAGGTGTTGCTGTTCATCAATCTTTGCATTGAGGTTTTCGTGAACGTTTGTAGGAATAACTGCTATGACGAAGGAAGGCATCTCGAATGTCAAGTCGCCAAAGTTGTTGGAGTTTTCCTTATGTCATGTTTGTTACTGTCAGATTGATATGTATTCGGTCCAGAGTATTCTTTGAGTTGCATTATTTGCTTATAACTTAGAGATAAAGAGATAGTATCAGTATAGCAAATGAAATTGGAGGTCAGTTCCAAGATGGTAGTCTGTAAGAGATTATTAGTATTTATTTTTATTGCAAATTATGGAGATGAATATTTACCATAGATGTTTGCTTGTATTTTAGTGTAGATATGATCAGACCTCTTAAGTTAAGTTTGTGTGTGAATTACAGGGTGATTTAAAGTGATCCGGGTATTTCTATTACCATTAAACAAAGAATAAATGTTGAAATTCAAAATAATTAAAGTGTCAATATTATTGTAGGCTCTCTTTCTGGACCATCCTTTCAAAATTATCTCAAGGACATTTCAAGGTCACTGGAACATTAAATTTTTTCAATCTTCACAAATGATACCTTTCTCATTGTACAATATTGGGAGTCGACATATCTTGTTTGAAGTCACTTTCAAAGAGGATTTCCCATTATACAGACATCACAAAAAATCTAGTAGCAGTTATAGTTGACTTCATATTATTTAGTATTAGCATAGTGTATGGTAGCAGAGCCTTTTCTTAGTCATCTCTGTCAGCAAATTAATTGAAAGGATAAGAAAAAACAAATCTGATAAGAAACGTATGTTAATCCGTATGAATAATCATAGTTTTTCTTCATAGAATTTGTATAATCTTCCATCATTTTCAATAAGAACACAGATTGATGGGCCAGTCTACTCTGAAATGCTCTCTCAAGAAAAGAATTTATGCATAGCAGGATTAAGAGAACAATTTTTTTTTATCATTATGAATATGAAAACTATGTGTCAGTTAAATGTCAGATTACTTTTATTCTTCCTGAAATGACCATAAACTTACACAGAAAATTCACAGTATTACTGTTGAAAATTTGGAGGCTAAGATCAAGAAAATAGAAGACAGGGACATAGATTTGTCTCATGACAAGTGGCCCTTCCATAGGGAATATAAATATCTTTGTTTTATTCAGCTTTTTATTTGCATGAATTTAGAAAAAGTTATTTAGATCATTAAGTGTAACTGTTTTATTACAGATTTGCAAAGAACTTGTCATCAGATAGTGTGAATGTGAGCACACTGAAGGGAGAGGGTGAGCTCACCAACTTGGAGCTCAATGAAATAGTTCTCACAGACCTCCTTGAACTTCCGGCTTGGTTGCGGATAAAAACGGGCATTAGTGAATCGCGTTAACCTCAAGATACAATGGACCAAGCTCAAGAGTGTGCCCATTTTAGTGGTAAGAGATTCTCTGCTTCATTCTATGTTCCACTCATTCTTTATCTTTGGGAAGAAGAATACAAGTATTTTTCTCTAGAGCCACTGCATGTATTTCATCAAGTTTTGTTCGTGTTGCATTCTGTTTTGTCATGAATATTATATATTCACTATTATTTGTTTATTTGTCTATTCATTTATTTATATTTTTTGCTGCAGAGCCTGGATGAGGTGCAGGTAGAGATGGAAACATGTACAGACCTGCGCTCTCAGACCAGCTCCTCCGTCCTCCCCTCCTACAGCTCGGGTGGACGCTATGGTTTTGCAGATAAAGTCATTGATGGCATGACTGTCACCGTGAACTCTGTTCTCATTACATTCTGCAGTCCAGCTTTTCATGCTTCTTTCCAGGTATTCAATAATTGCTGTCTAGCTTCTGCTTAGCAAGCTTTTTTGTGTCTTCTTTGAAGCTTAGTGTTACTTCCTTTTGTTTTTAAAGAGTTCCAACATTTACTTGTGTAGTTTGGTAATATGATTATTTCAATATCTGAGTGAGAGAGGCATACTGGAATTTTTCTTGTATGTATTCTTTGTAGGGAAGAAATCAGTGTGAGCTTATTTTAACATTCATATAACTATTTGATTTGGCCTATGTGTGCTGTCAGTGTATGTTTATTTAGTGAGTGGTTGTAGTTATTATGTAATCAGTTATCCATTGTCAGTGAATAGTTAGTTATTATTACTTGGAGTCTTGTAAAATGTACTTGGATTTGTTTAGACTTCATTTCATTTTATTCATTTTGAAGAAAAGATAGATTTCATATAGCTCCTTATGGTAACCCCAATGTTTTCTCCATTTTGCAAAATCATAAACTTGATTGTGACATGATATTTATTTGTTAGTTTAGTTGTTACTTGTTTTCTAGGCTAGTTTTTAAATTGTCTTTACACTATGGTGTCAGCATTTCCTGATAGTCTTGTAATGAAATGCTTATATATTTTCATGCTGATCTTTCCAATTATACTGCATGCATATATTTTATGGATAAATATTTTAGATGTTGAGATTCAAGTTTCATTGACTTACTGTCTATAATGTTGTTTTTTTAATTCTTCTTCATTATTCATTTTTTTTTCTTCTTCTTCTTTTTGGACAGGAAAGGAAACAATATTAAACTTATGTTTTTCAGAAAATCCTTTTCAAAATTTATCTAGGCATTGTCTGGAAGTCCAATGTATTCAGAAATGTTATATGTTTTTCTGTCCCATCTTTGTTTTCAGGTTGTTTCTCTTTCTTTCCTTTTCCAGTCTTTTCCAAAGTTTCGTTAGATCATTAGTAACATTAGTGTGCTGCTGTTTCTTATAATTTGAGATTCCTTTGTTGTTTCCTACTCTTTGTGGTAAGTGCAGATCATTTATCTCTCCATTTCTTTTATTTATTTGAGTTGATTCTAATTATCAATACTTTAGAAGTGATTTTGAATATTTCATGATAAAGAAGAAGTAAGTAAATTTTTTATGTATTTGATATGGTAGTTACTGGTAGTTATAAACTACACTCAGGCCTTACTGGGAATGCCGTGCGATCGCTCACGCATGCCTTGGCACACACTTCCCTTTTCATAGAAGTGTTTATCGCACGCTTTGATCGAGAATAGCGAACTATTTTTGCTATGAATTAAACCTTTGAAACTCAAATCATTTATCCATCAATGATCAGCTACTTCAGCTTCAGTTTCAAGGTGTTGTGTGGTTACCAAACGCAGAACAGCTGTTTTTGCCACGCAAGGGAATGGCAAAGCTACATATCTGCCAAAAAAATTCCCAGTAAGGCTTGACATTTGGGAAAAAAATCCTGATGACAGTCTCTTCAAGAATAGAAAAGGATGAGATCTCTCTTGTATTTTATAAAGATAAAATGCATTTTAGTGTGAAATTAAATTAGTATATGTCTCATTCACTATTTCAGTTTTTGCCTTTACATGATCATTCTTATATTTATAGTGTTTCCTGTATTATGTATCCCTTATATGCATTAGATTTATTAATTAGATTGTGTGAAAACTTTCTCCATTAGTGTAATATATGCAGTGTAAGAATGTAATGTATTCATTTTGGTGAATTGGTACTTGAGAATTATTTTTTTCTCAACTGCTCCTTTCAGTCAGAAATATTAGGAACAGGAACTAAATATTGACATCTTTTCCCTTTGCAAATATCAGCTCTCACGCATCATGCTGGACTCCAAAAACCCAAACTGGCAGAAAGCTGATCTGCGCATGACCAGGCTAAAAGAACCAGACAAGGGGGAACTTCTTATCTTCAAAGAGGTATTAGTTTCATGTGCTTGTAAGAAAAAAAATGGTGGATGGTTGATATAGATCCTGTTTATTTATTTCTCTCTTGCTCTCTCTCTCTCTCTTTGTTTATGAGATGATTATTATATATATTATATTGTTTTTAGTGGTAATATACTTTGATGAAACAAATTTTTACTCTTATTTTTATAATTACTATATATTTTTGTCATTCACAGCTTTCATGGCAGACCTTGAGAGTGGAAGCACGGTCTACCAGAGACCAGGGACTGACTCCTCTGCGACTCATCACAAACCAGGCTCGCTGTCGCATCACAATAAAGAAGAGGCTTGCTGGTGAGCTGAGATAAATTTCCTTAGTGTCGGTCTCTCCTTTGAGAAATACACTTTTTTGTCATCCTCTAGGATGCACAGACCTAGAGTGGAATAGAAGAAAACAAGATTAACCACATGCATGTGCACACATGCCATGCCCACTATGTGTTTGATTTAGTAATTGTTTTTACATATAGATGGCTCCACAAGTACTAGGTCAATGATCAGCCAGTTACAAGAAGTACCTGTCTCGCCTGTTTACCATTTTCCTAGGTTTTCGATAATATTTTCTAGTATTTAATACTGCTATTAGCAGTGTCAATAACAATATAATGATTATAATGTTTATAACAAAAATAACACTATCAATATTGATAGCATTAGTAAAAATAAGTATTTTCCCATTATTTCAAGGAAAGGAGGGATCACAAGATCTACTAATTGACTCCTTTGTGGCTAAACTCTGGTAGAACCATCTGTGTTCAGAAACATTTAACAAAGCTATTAAAGTGAATGCAACACATTCCAGGCAGCATTGAGTTAAGCGGGAATGTTTACTTAATTTTTGCTTTGTTATTTATCCCATCAACAGATTGTACAGTGATTGGTTGCCGACTAGTGATCCTAATGGACGACTTGCTTTGGGTGCTGACTGACTCACAGCTGACAGCAGCCTTCCATTTCCTCGATTCCCTATCAGACTTGGTACGGAAAGCAACACAACAGAACCAGAAGACCAAAGCTGTTCGGAAGTTAGAGGTAAATAGTGAAGTCATTGTAATATTCCTATAGATTAAAGGGCAAATGCTTGAAATGTTTCTTCACTATGTCATATTGCATAACTTTAGAAGAACAGTCAAGTGAATAAACAGTCATAGGGAGAAATTTTGTTTCCTGAATACCTCCTAGTCTTCATCTTTCTTTCTTTCTCTTTCTTCTTCCCCTTACTTTGTATTTGTATTCAAGAGAGTTTTCATATACTTTCAGTCCCTGCCTGAGTTCCAAGCCCAGCAGATGCAGCAGGCTAGAGGGGGAGGGGGAAGTGCAAGTGGGGGAAGCAGTGGGTCGGGTAGAGGGCACCAGTCTCAGTCCAATATCACCAAGATCTTCAACAAGTACGACGTGCCGGAGACATTACCACTTCTACTCAGAGAGGATCGACCTGCATTTCTGTGATGACCCTGGACGTGAGTTTTCTTTGGGTCTTTTTCTTTTTTTTTTTTTCTTTCTTTCTTTCCTTACTGTTGTTTTCTCTTCTTTTCATTTCTTTTAACCACCATGCTTTGTTCTCTTCAAAGCAGATTTATTTATTTTTTTTTTGATATAAATATATAGCATTTTTCTTGATTTTTTCTTCTTTTTGTCATTATCACATACACCATGGACAGGAAATGGCTAGATAAAGGAAGTTGAATTTTTTTATGGAGATTTATACTAATAACTGTATTATATGATAACTTTTATTCTATTTCTGTTTGTATGTAAATTATTTCAGGTTTTGAAAAATATTTCAATATACAACTTTTCTCAGGACTGTCTCTTTTTCAGAACTTTTGTTGAAACCCAATTATTGTTTTTATAAACAAGAAGACACATGAGCAAATTGTGGAAAATACATTTTGGTCAGTGGAAACTGCTTTCAAAGGATATATTTTTTATTATCATATATTTTATTAGTAAATTGATGTCATTTTAATTCCATATTGCCAAACAAATTAATTTTTCTTTTATTGATAGTATTGAGGCTTCACG
>NW_020869851.1:51675-59175 GCF_003789085.1 Penaeus vannamei
GAGTAGATATATATACAAATATATTATATGCTATATGTGTCAACAATATCATGGAAAAAAAGAACTAAATGTGTTTGTATAATATGTGTTTTTTTTTTCTTTAAGTCTCAACTATGAGCACAGCCAATTGCCAGCATTGTTATAATGCCCAAGTATTTGTAAGCAGCCGGCAAGCCTAGCTCTCAAGCCAGCTGCTGAACGCGCAGTTTGGAGATCAATCGGAGTCAATGACAGAATTGGAAAGTCCTTGTTACTCAAAGGGAAAAGACAGTTGAGAATGATGTTCGGGCATTCTTTGTTCACCCTAACCGTCCCGTTCTTCACGCATTTTAAACTCAATCGCAACAGGCCTCCTCGACAATTTTCCTTGCATCTCATGTAAGACCTTCATTATTATTTTTTTAAGTGTATGTTTTGTGCTTGGTATTATGTATTATTAATTTATTATTATTATTAATGTTATTATTTATTATTATTAATTATATTTGAGGCAGAAATTATAAAACGTAATATAATAAAATAATAATAACATTAATAATAATATAATAATAATATAATAATACAAAGCACAAAACATACACTAAAAAATCATAATAATGAAGGAGTCCTTACATGAGATGATGAAGGTGTCGAGGGAGCCTGTTGCGTTGAGTTAACAATGGGGTGAAGAGGGGCACGGTAGGGTGACAAAGGAATGCCGGAACACTCATTCTCGACTGTCTTTTTCCTCTTTGACGTAACAGGACTTCCAATTCTGTCATCTGACTCTCGATTGATCTCCAAACTGCGCTTCAGCAGCTGGCTTGGAGCTAGGCTGCGGCGCTACAAATATTTGGTGCATTAATAACAATGCTGGCAATTGGCTGTGCTCATAGTTGAGACTTAAAAAAAAAACACATTATAACAAACATATTGTAGTTCATTTTTCTTCCATGATATTGTGACATGTATAGCATATAATATATTTGTATATATCTACTCAGAACTGAATAAACAAATAGAATAATAGCACATTAAAATGTTTAAGTTTTAAAAACAGTGTAACTGTCAAAAAAATGTACTGCATAAAGTAACCCCATGGCTTTAATGTTTCCCACCACAGCAAACATCTCCAACATACATTCTGCATGATATAGCATGATCTGTTCCTCATTTATTGATAAGCTGTCAGAACGATCAACATGTTGCTCTATACTCTATGTTGTCAGGACATTGTTTTGTTTGCCTTTACCAGAGAGCAAGACACGGAGGCCAAAACATTGCTAGATTAAAACACACAAGCCAAGATTTGATAAGCAACTGTGACCTTATCTTTGCCTTGCACACATTATATGTTCTATCTATTTTTTATGGCCTTAAACCTTCTTTTTCTTTGTCTGTAAAGTCTTACTCTGGACAATTACCCAGACCATACAGTAATAAATAATAATCAAATTACTTAGCACAGAATATGCTTACCATTTTTAGATATTCATATTTCCTTCAGCTCTGTATATGCGACACTAATGACCTGCAATCGGAAACAAATAATAAAACCTTAATTAAGCAACCTCTTTCTATAAAATATTATATTCGATTTGCTGAGAATGAATTCCGCAAATGTTCTTTCCATGTAAGTGATGTAACAAGAACATTGAACATCCTAGAAATCAAAATACCTCATAATACAAAATATATCTTCATTCAAATTCAATATACATACAAATCCGATAACTACCTTCACTACTGATGATATGCCGCTAGTTACGTCATTTACATCCTTCAGTTTCCTTCAATTTCCATTAATTTCCAGTGAATTGCTTTACCAAAACAAGAGCGAAAATTATATTTTAGGCGGGCGATAAGGACCTAAATCTTAGATATATAGAATCAAGCTTTATATAAAAAGAATTTACTTTGTTCAAAGTATTTTTCGAATCTATAAATGTTAAAAAGACGATGCTCTTTTGTTTTTTTGACTTATCCTTCAGCTTTTGAGATTTGTTTACATTTTCATTCGTGTTTATAGATTTGAAGGTTTGATTCACTCTCTCTTGAAATTGAATGTCAAAGGAAGCCAGATAAGTGCTTGGGGAGAAATTAAGAGAGCAAAACTAGAGTTTAGGTTATAGTAAAACAAAAATTAGGAGAGTAAGAAATTAATTTCTTTATATTTCCATGTAAAACATAAGAGGATATTTTTTTCTATGACTCATTCTCGCTCCTTTCTCTGCATCGTATTACGCGACAGATTTTTTTTCTTTCTTTTCTTCAGTTTTTCGTGAATAGTTCATATCTATCTTGTTTTGCAGCATCTTCAAAACCTTATTTTTTAATTAGAAATACCCTGGTATGATATATAAACAACCTCAGATTATCCATGATGCAATTAGAAGAGCACAGCGATGTACAACGAGTGTCATTTTATGTAGCTGGAGCTTTAGCTAATTACACCAAATAAACCAACTTCAAGACTTCTTCATATCTAAAAATACGCTGATGGTCCACCGTAGGAATGGGTCGAGGAGAGTTATGCTTATTAGACAACAAATGAGCACAGAAATTAAAGATAAACAAAAAAAAAAAAAAATATCAAGCATTAAAGGACAATTCGGAAACACCGAACAACACTTAGAAAGAGGTGAGTTGAGTAAAATAATAAATTATCAGAGATAAAAAGATGATAATGATAATGATAATAACAATAATAATAAAACAAGATACATATGGACATAAATATCGAACGTCATTCCTAAGCTTCTTTTGGCCTCGGACTCGGTGTGCAAGCGACCTCCTTCCCCAACCCAGAGTAAACATGAAGTTGATTGATTGATCGGGGATGAAATAATTGATGGAATAATCTCTCCTCTTCCTCTGAATCCGACCCCGAGATGGCTGGCCTCATCAAAAACCAGATCCTGAAACACTTGTCGAAGTAAGGAGAGCGAGGGAGAAGTGTGTGGCGAAGGGAAGTGACGTATGAGGCGAAGGTTTCAAGGGGGGAGATCGAGAGTCTATGTGGCAATTCGATTTTGATTCGGGGGTTATATTTCGAGTTATACTTGATTGAATTAGGTGTTGCTGTTCATCAATCTTTGCATTGAGATTTTCGTGAACGTTTGTAGGAATAACTGCTATGACGAAGGAAGGCATCTCGAATGTCAAGTCGCCAAAGTTGTTGGAGTTTTCCTTATGTCATGTTTGTTACTGTCAGATTGATATGTATTCGGTCCAGAGTATTCTTTGAGTTGCATTATTTGCTTATAACTTAGAGATAAAGAGATAGTATCAGTATAGCAAATGAAATTGGAGGTCAGTTCCAAGATGGTAGTCTGTAAGAGATTATTAGTATTTTTTTTATTGCAAATTATGGAGATGAATATTTACCATAGATGTTTGCTTGTATTTTAGTGTAGATATGATCAGACTCTTAAGTTAAGTTTGTGTGTGAATTACAGGGTGATTTAAAGTGGGGTATTTCTATACCATTAAACAAAGAATAAATGTTGAAATTCAAAATAATTAAAGTGTCAATATTATTGTAGGCTCTCTTTCTGGACCATCCTTTCAAAATTATCTCAAGGACATTTCAAGGTCACTGGAACATTAAATTTTTTCAATCTTCACAAATGATACCTTTCTCATGTACAATATTGGGAGTCGACATATCTTGTTTGAAGTCACTTTCAAAGAGGATTTCCCATTATACAGACATCACAAAAAATCTAGTAGCAGTTATAGTTGACTTCATATTATTTAGTATTAGCATAGTGTATGGTAGCAGAGCCTTTTCTTAGTCATCTCTGTCAGCAAATTAATTGAAAGGATAAGAAAAAACAAATCTGATAAGAAACGTATGTTAATCCGTATGAATAATCATAGTTTTTCTTCATAGAATTTGTATAATCTACCATCATTTTCAATAAGAACACAGATTGATGGGCCAGTCTACTCTGAAATGCTCTCTCAAGAAAAGAATTTATGCATAGCAGGATTAAGAGAACAATTTTTTTTTATCATTATGAATATGAAAACTATGTGTCAGTTAAATGTCAGATTACTTTTATTCTTCCTGAAATGACCATAAACTTCACAGAAAATTCACAGTATTACTGTTGAAAATTTGGAGGCTAAGATCAAGAAAATAGAAGACAGGGACATAGATTTGTCTCATGACAAGTGACCCTTCCATAGGGAATATAAATATCTTTCTTTTATTCAGCTTTTTATTTGCATGAATTTAGAAAAAGTTATTTAGATCATTAAGTGTAACTGTTTTATTACAGATTTGCAAAGAACTTGTCATCAGATAGTGTGAATGTGAGCACACTGAAGGGAGAGGGTGAGCTCACCAACTTGGAGCTCAATGAAATAGTTCTCACAGACCTCCTTGAACTTCCGGCTTGGTTGCGGATAAAACGGGCATTAGTGAATCGCGTTAACCTCAAGATACAATGGACCAAGCTCAAGAGTGTGCCCATTTTAGTGGTAAGAGATTCTCTGCTTCATTCTATGTTCTACTCATTCTTTATCTTTGGGAAGAAGAATACAAGTATTTTTCTCTAGAGCCACTGCATGTATTTCATCAAGTTTTGTTCTTGTTGCATTCTGTTTTGTCATGAATATTATATATTCACTATTATTTGTTTATTTGTCTATTCATTTATTTATATTTTTTGCTGCAGAGCCTGGATGAGGTGCAGGTAGAGATGGAAACATGTACAGACCTGCGCTCTCAGACCAGCTCCTCCGTCCTCCCCTCCTACAGCTCGGGTGGACGCTATGGTTTTGCAGATAAAGTCATTGATGGCATGACTGTCACCGTGAACTCTGTTCTCATTACATTCTGCAGTCCAGCTTTTCATGCTTCTTTCCAGGTATTCAATAATTGCTGTCTAGCTTCTGCTTAGCAAGCTTTTTTGTGTCTTCTTTGAAGCTTAGTGTTACTTCCTTTTGTTTTATAAGAGTTCCAACATTTACTTGTGTAGCTTGGTAATATGATTATTTCAATATCTGAGTGAGAGAGGCATACTGGAATTTTTCTTGTATGTATTTTTTGTAGAAATCAGTGTGAGCTTATTTTAACATTCATATAACTATTTGATTTGGCCTATGTGTGCTGTCAGTGTATGTTTATTTAGTGAGTGGTTGTAGTTATTATGTAATCAGTTATCCATTGTCAGTGAATAGTTAGTTATTATTACTTGGAGTCTTGTAAAATGTACTTGGATTTGTTTAGACTTCATTTCATTTTATTCATTTTGAAGAAAAGATAGATTTCATATAGCTCCTTATGGTAACCCCAATGTTTTCTCCATTTTGCAAAATCATAAACTTGATTGTGACATGATATTTATTTGTTAGTTTAGTTGTTACTTGTTTTCTAGGCTAGTTTTTAAATTGTCTTTACACTATTATTTCAGCATTTCCTGATAGTCTTGTAATGAAATGCTTATACGTTTTCATGCTGATCTTTCCAATTATACTGCATGCATATATTTTATGGATAAATATTTTAGATGTTGAGATTCAAGTTTCATTGACTTACTGTCTATAATGTTGTTTTTTTAATTGTTCTTCATTATTCATTAATTTTTTTTTTCTCCTTCTTCTTTTTGGACAGGAAAGGAAACAATATTAAACTTATGTTTTTCGGAAAATCCTTTTCAAAATTTATCTAGGCATAGTCTGGAAGTCCAATGTATTCAGAAATGTTATATGTTTTTCTGTCCCATCTTTGTTTTCAGGTTGTTTCTCTTTCTTTCCTTTTCCAGTCTTTTCCAAAGTTTCGTTAGATCATTAGTAACATTAGTGTGCTGCTGTTTCTTATAATTTGAGATTCCTTTGTTGTTTCCTACTCTTTGTGGTAAGTGCAGATCATTTATCTCTCCATTTCTTTTATTTATCTGAGTTGATTCTGATTATCAATACTTTAGAAGTGATTTTGAATATTTCATGATAAAGAAGAAGTAAGTAAATTTTTTATGCATTTGATATGGTAGTTACTGGTAGTTATAAACTACACTCAGGCCTTACTGGGAATGCCATGCAATCGCTCTCACACGCCTTGGAACACACCTCCCTTTTCATAGAAGTGTGGTTTATCACATGCTTTGATCCAGAATGGCGAACTATTCTTGCTATGAATTAAACCTTTGAAACTCAAATCATTTATCCATCAATGATCAGCTACTTCAGCTTCAGTTTCAAGGTGTTGTGTGGTTACCAAACGCAGAACAGCTGTTTTTGCCATGCAAGGGAATGGCAAAGCTGCATATCTGCCAAAAAAATTCCCAGTAAGGCTTGACATATGGAAAAAAAATCCTGATGACAGTCTCTTTAAGAATAGAAAAGGATGAGATTTCTCTAGTATTTTATAAAGATAAAATGTATTTTAGTGTGAAATTGAATTAGTATATGTCTCATTCACTATTTCAGTTTTTGCCTTTACATTATCATTCTTATATTAATAGTGTTTCCTGTATTATGTATCTCTTATATGCATTAGATTTATTAATTAGATTGTGTGAAAACTTTCTCCATTAGTGTAATATATGCAGTGTAAGAATGTAATGTATTCAGTTTACGGTGAATTGGTACTTGAGAATTATTTTTTCTCAACCGCTCCTTTCAGTCAGAAATATTAGGAACAGGAACTAAATATTGACATCTTTTCCCTTTGCAAATATCAGCTCTCACGCATCATGCTGGACTCCAAAAACCCAAACTGGCAGAAAGCTGATCTGCGCATGACCAGGCTAAAAGAACCAGACAAGGGGGAACTTCTTATCTTCAAAGAGGTATTAGTTTCATGTGCTTGTAAGAAAAAATATGGTGGATGGTTGATATAGATCCTGTTTATTTATTTCTCTCTTGCTCTCTCTGTCTCTTTGTTTATGAGATGATTATTATATATAATTTATATTGTTTAGTGATATACTTTGATGAAACAAATTTTTACTCTTATTTTTATAATTACTATATATTTTTGTCATTCACAGCTTTCATGGCAGACCTTGAGAGTGGAAGCACGGTCTACCAGAGACCAGGGACTGACTCCTCTGCGACTCATCACAAACCAGGCTCGCTGTCGCATCACAATAAAGAAGAGGCTTGCTGGTGAGCTGAGATAAATTTCCTTAGTGTCGGTCTCTCCTTTGAGAAATACACTTTTTTGTCATCCTCTAGGATGCACAGACCTAGAGTGGAATAGAAGAAAACAAGATTAACCACATGCATGTGCACACATGCCATGCCCACTATGTTTGATTTAGTAATTGTTTTTACATATAGATGGCTCCACAAGTACTAGGTCAATGATCAGCCAGTTACAAGAAGTACCTGTCTCGCCTGTTTACCATTTTCCTAGGTTTTTGATAATATTTTCTAGTATTTAATACTGCTAGGTCAATAACAATATAATGATTATAATGTTTATAACAAAAATAACACTATCAATATTGATAGCCTTAGTAAAAATAAGTATTTTCCCATTACTTCAAGGAAAGGAGGGATCACAAG
>NW_020869851.1:64175-89352 GCF_003789085.1 Penaeus vannamei
TATAGTATAGCACTATTACCACATATCTAACTTACTATACTTATACTTCTACCTACTATTAGCTATCATATTATATAACTCAGTCCATAATAAAATATATATAACTTAACTTATATAGTATATCACCACTGCACCGACACGACACACACACACACACCTACACCACACACACACCAACATTTTTTATACTTATATAGTATAATATATTACTTGTAATTACACTATAGCTACTCTATTACGTACGAACTCTATCCATACAGACCTAATTCATCTCATATACTACTGTAATACCTTACCCAAGATAATATATACGAATACATTTATAGCTAATTACCCCCTATATATATATACTTATATAACTATTCTATTATACATATACCACTATGGTTAATCGATAAGTATATTTAAGCAACCTGTTACAATATATTAATAATATATCACTTAAATATATACTATAGTATATTATATAAATATATAATACATTCTATATCGACATCTCATAAGTGTATTTGTATAATCTTAAGATTATGCTATATTATAGATATATATACGTACCTAACATATAATAATATGGGGTAGGATTATATTTATCACGCTAACAGATATATATATATATATTATATTATATTATAATTACTTATATACTCCGGTACTATATATAGCGTGAACTTATAACCTCAACTACTTATACATATATAATATAATGATGCATATGTATATATATTCTACATATATATATGTATATGTATAATATATTCTACATTATTAATACATATGCTTAATATACCATACATAACACATATATATAAAAAATATATTATAAATTACTACTCTAATTAACTACGTTCATTACTAATATATATTATATATTAATTATATATACTTATAATATATATTCAGTGTTTATATTATATTATTCTCCTCGTCCAGCTCCTCTCACATCCTACCCTTAACTAATTTATCTATACTAATCGTATAACATAATTATATGTATACTATATTCAACTTATATCATATCTCTATTATTCAGTATTTACATAAATTCTCCCCCATTATTATATTAATATACCACTATATTATATATATCTTATATTTAAGATATATATAATGTATTTCCAAGCTCACGCACTATACGTATAACAGACTCATTAACCTAGCCTTCCCTATATAGGCTATATATGTATATACTACCTATATACTATATATATATATATATTAACTCCTCAATACATACATCATTATCATATCTATATCATACGTATCATAGCTCTATATATATACTATATATACCAATATCATACTATCCTTATTACATATCGCTAGTAGTCACCCTTAATCTATATTATTTTACTTACTATATATACTTGTAGTATACCGCTTCTATTATACTACAATTATATTTTAATAATATATGAATATAATACGTCATGAACAGGTCTCACCTTAACCATTAAGATGAAATACTTCCCTTTATAAGTTCTTACCATATCACTTATATATAACTCAATTTATATCGTTAATTACAAGCGATTCCCTTGTGTAGGCATACTATCATATATCCTACCTTATTGTATATGTTAGATTGGATAACTCATCATGTATATTTATCTACTACATATCGACACGTAATACTATAAAATATAATATATGAAACACAGTTAATATATACTATATGTTATATTATACAGATCTAATAGACAGTTCACATATAAGCGATTACCTATTATACCTATAGCTCTAATATATATAGGTTACTGTTCTATATATATCATTCGTATTAGCCCTATATATATACCACACACTACCACACATACCAAAAACACATCCCACACCCAACCACACACACATACACAATTACACACACCACCACATATCGAGCGACAACACACACCCATACACAGCATCCCCACAATACACACACCCCACACGCACACCTCACACATAATCATCTACCCCACACACCACCATCACACACCGTCACCACCACACACACCACACACACATACCCCTCAACACAACACACCACACCATTATACACACCACACCACACACACAAACACAACACCACACACACACACACTATAACAATCGACACACGCACTTCAGCACTATAATCACGTAACACGACACACACACCACCTCACACACACATGCAGCATCCACACATTACACACCACGCACACACCCACACACACACACATCCACGCCTAACTGCAGCAACCAACAAGCATACACACACACACACATCACACCCACACACACACACAACACACACCACACACAACCACACACCGACACATACACTATCACAGAATGCCACTACACTCTTCGCATCCAGTAACACACTTACAAACACCCCCACAACTACCACATTTACCCACTACAGCGTATCCCACACATCACTCAGTTTTACAATCACTCACAGCGACACTACCGACACTACCTAATCACCATACAGACACCACCACACACTAACACACATACACGTACAGGCCAGCACACCGAACATTACACACATATGCCCTCAACACACTCGCTTATCATACCAGCACTCACACGACCACGACGCACCTATCACATCCTAGACCACCACTAGCTACACATGTACACACAGACACCACACTTACACTACAAATTAACAGAGCACCACACCATACACATACACAGACGCACACACACAATACACATACACAACTCCACACACATTACCACACACTCTAGACATACACTATCCATACACATACAGACAACATGCCCATTACACGGACCACACATTTCACACACACGGACACACATATCCACACCACCAACCCACACATACACACCACAGGATCACACATTACACACCACACACACACATACATTACATAGACCACGCATCAATCATAACATACATACACATACATAACAATACAACCATACATACATACATAACATTACAACGACGAGCACAAAGATTCATATGCAACTTCCGATAGTATATATATTAATACCTAGTACCATTAAACGTATATACGGCTATATACACTCCTACATATACCTATAGTATAATAGATATATCATATATATATGTATAACACAGACTCATCTAATGTGATATACCAATATATACATTTCGTACCAATACATTATATATACCAATATTTTCAGGTCTATATACCTAGGCCAATAATACTTATACATTATATATCTATTTAGCAACCACCTACACAACCCATCCACAGCACAGCCAGCAACTACACACATCCACACCACCACACACGAATCCACACATACTATACCTAATTTATACCTTAATCAACCTACTCATATTATGATATCAACTATACTACTATTATAGAACTTATGAGTCACATCGTATCTACTGAACAATTATATATAATATATATCAACTCATATTAACATGCTACTATTAACATATTACTCATTATCGCTAATTACTCTATGATTCACGCCATTATATCTCGGACCTCCTCATCAGCCCCTCACCTTGGGGCGGTGTGCTTGATGAGATCCACCGCCATAATCTCATATATACCTTTCATGTTTCCAGTAAGTTTAATATGTACACCTACCTTTATAATATATATTAATATATATAACGACCTAGCGTACAGTCGCATCCCTATATCATCCGCTCTAACTAATCACTATCTATTTACAATCACATACTATAGACTTTATAACTAGAGTACGCCCATCATACCTAATGATATTTGATGCCTCGCTACTCTCACCCGACTACCTACCTCTGTCTCAGTAATTATAAGACTTTCTTCACAAGACTAACCTATCATATAATTAACCTTAGCACCTATATATCACGCCGCCTCGACCTACATATTTACACGTTCTCCGCACTAAATATATCAATGTGTGTGTTGTGTACCCTGTGTGTGTGTGTGTGTATGCATAATATGATATGTAATTCATAGATAAGTATATCTGCCAGATATATATTATATTAACTTAGATAGTATATATATATAATCTTATATTTATATGCCACATTATATTATTATCATACCATATACCTATATGCTATAATACGTCACACAACACCGACTTATAATATATGTTATGATCTCATTACATCACAATAGATAAGACAATAGATATATTCATCAATTTATATTCATATACCACTATCCAGGTTACTGCCTTAACTGTATTTCTACCTACTTAGAGAGTACGCAACACCGTCGGCGCGACTACTGATGATCTATCTAAACAACCACTGCTGCGACATAACACTTTCCTTTTTCTCATTAGCTCCTTGAATAACGCACAGGATGCGCTAAGGACAATCCCCTAAAGGCTTAAGATAGTAGAGAGAGCGAACGAGAGAGAGAGCGAGAGAACAAAGCCCTTGCATGAAGACTCCCACAGAGAAAGTCTTGTATTTCGAGCAGTTTTACCTCTTTAGACTCTTAGATCCACAGACACAGGTGCCGCTTCCTCAGGCAATACATCATCAACAATCTTATTCTCTCCAGTTAACTCTATATATCTTTTTCACCTGACTATTCTTGTGTTTATTTTTTCTATTCTCATTTCTTCTTTTCTTCATTTAGGTAGTAATGCCTCAGAGATGCTGATGACCTAAACACATGCCAGTGGAACCTTAGCAGGTCTATACTACGCTACTGTGGTACAGCACAGCTGACTAAGATAGCTGGCCCGCGGCTAATATGTCTTAAACTGTCAATCCACAGCTCTCTATGTCGCGCTATTCTTTATGGACGATCCACTACCAGTTATCACATACGCACAAATGGCAGAGGTTCTAGTAAGTATATATTAACCGAGGTACACAGTAAGGTGATGACTTCTCTTACATGGCTACTTATTACAGATGCCTTTTACCACATATCAGTCAGCGCTAATCATAAATAACGACTTGACTGAACTTAAACTCAGGCATTGCGTTCAATATACTCCCTTAGGGTTAAGTAACTAATTGTCATCTCCCCCAAATACATGATATGCCGCGTTACACAGATCGAACCCTCCGTTCCCCAAATGAGTCGAGGACTTTTCTGCAGTCTTTGATTCATAAATAGCGCCTATCGTGACCTACGGTGTGTACTTCTGGTCCTGTCCTACGACTACATACGGCTACTAAGTCGATCATTTCTGCTCGCTCTGTGAGGTATGTCTCATCCTCTAAGAGGAAGACAGTATAGACCAAAATCATTTACTGGGATAACTATACTATTAAAGAAACAACCTGTTCAAAGAGACAATAGGTAAACTCTAGCACTAAGATATGTTGTAAATCCCACACTTCAATTAGTACAAAGAAGATGCTATAGATTTCCTGTATCGTCTACCTCATGTAATCTACTTTCTGACAAGTATCGCAGCCTAATTTTGATTTCACAAGAAACACTGCACAATGAATAGCTGATAGAAAATACTACTAATAATCAGACACTTACTGCTGTGATGCACTGCCCCATGACTGTTTTCCATTCTCTTAACTCAAATCACTTCTTAGGCCATCGAGGCCTACCACTCTTCGCAATATGACGAGTATGTACATTATGCTCATATCTCTCACAACCCATATTTGTGTAGCTAAACTTCAATATACGAGTATGTACATTAGTTTCTTCACACATTTTGGTAGTAAAATAAAAAGAAAGTCTATTTTGATAATGATATTAGATCAGAAAGCTGTATGTATTCACAGATTATCTCATATTTATTTATAGATATCTATATATGTATTTTTTATTTTTTATTTGAAACACATGTATATATACTTTTCCTGAACAGTGATAGTGAGATATAGCTTCCAGTCTATAGTACTGTATTTTTCTCCCATCATTATGGATCAATTAATACAAAACACAAGTTGTAATCACATGCATTGGAAATGATGCAATTAGGAAGCCTTATATTAAAGATCAGTAGGCCATAGATACAACTTACACCAGTAATTTTGCATTTAAATTATTTTTATTTTGCTACAGTAGATAACAACAGATATACTTGTTTCATCATATACATAGGGTCTGTAGATTTATTTACATAGATAAATTGATAGAAAGATGTAAAGATATTTATATACATATTAAGGTGATTTTTGTATTTAGTCTTTCATGAAATGCCCCCCCCCCCCTCTCACCCTGCCACTACAACCCAAGAATGCATTTACCTTTTCCTCTGTCTCATCAAGCAATTCCTTTGTATAGCAGGGATTTATTGTATACTCTTACCAAGCAGTTCTAGAATTTTCATATCTTGTTTTGTCAATTTGCATAAATGAGACATTTTTGCTTAAAAGGCTTTCTCCAGTAGTGAGAGAATGTGGTGACCCCTTATAGTGTTAAACAAGGATAGGAGAGTCTAAACTGTAAGCAAAACAAAACATAGTCTTCTGATTGCAGGATTCTGCTGTTTAAATAGTATTCTAAACAATGCTTACACTACTATATGACATTAGCTAAGAGTAAATTTCTCAATTGGTTTTGTGGAATATTTGTTATTAATAATGTTCGCAGTTTTAAAGTAAATTCATTGCAGTATTTAAAGTACTTTCTGTAGACTGCATTGATATCCATATATCCATATCCAGAGTGAGTGAAATTTAGTTGTAAAGAGCAATACTGAATTATTAGAATAATGTCATACTCTCACTGAGTATTTAGAATAGAAGCCTATATTGATATGTTAGGTTGCATTTTACATACTCGTCTTTAGTATACCAGTTTCATTAGCATTCTAAACAGTATCCTCTTGTAAATAGTAAATGCCATGGAGTGTTTTATTTATATGACTTAAATCAGTATCATTTATAGGTTTTCAGCTTTGTTTCAAGGAAAAGGGAACCAAGTTATGCCAAAAGGAGAAAATATACATATGTTTTGGACCACAAAGTGAACAGGACCACAGCAAAGCTATACATTGCATTTTGCAAGTGCTTGATGGTCATGACATTTTTATCATGACCTGGACTGAAGAGACTGCATTGTCAGGTTATTCTTGGAAAACAGCCTTTTCTTCTTTAGTAGCAGTAATCTTGAATGATTAAGGGTTATATTTATCTAGGAACCTTTATTCTTTTCTATCTCACATGATGTTACTATATTTATCCATATAGAAAAAGAGTTTAAAAAACAAGAGCCAGTATGGTCTTCTATGCCGCATTGAATATATATATTTCTGGTGCCGTCAACTAACCCGTTGGATCTGAATGCCTCTTGTGACCAAAATTTGACATTGGGCATCCTTCCTCACGGGTTTGTGGCTTCTAAGCCCAGCCCACGTGAACATTTACACGCCATGTCAAAACTCCTTGCCTCTTCTTTGCAATGCTATTAGCCCTTTTTGTGCAGGTGTATTTTTGCTGTTTTGCCATTTTCTGATATTAACAGGATTTGTCATTGGTGACAATGTATCAAGATGATAGCCTGTTTTAATTGAACAGACTCCATATTATCTCTCCAGTTAGTTTACACTGTGCAGTAACAGTAACTGTAAATAACATAGCATTGTTTGTGGTATTTTTATGATTTTTTGTATTATTGACTTTTCCGTAAAACACCTTACACCACTAGTAATGGCGGGCAGGACTAGATTTCTGCACATGGACATAGTGTCTTTCCTGGAAACAGTCCTCTCCTAGGCATGGTTGATGGGTGGTAAACTTCACTCTCATGGACTGGTGGAAATCCTGCAGGAGCTCGCAAAAGAGTCCCCATCCTCAATGCTTCCTGAGTCAGTCTTACTCCAAGTGCTATGTGCACTTATGATGAGATGTCTCTATCAGACGTTCCCATCACCTGCTCCTCAACCAAATTCTTTCCAGGATAGGAAGATCCAACGGGTTAATATTCTCTTTTTTTCTTCCTTCTCTCTTTCTTTCTCCCACTTTCTGCTCTTATTTTAACAAAGAAATTATCAATTATCATGGCTTGAGGAATAAAGAGACAGATGGTTATAACTGATTTAGTTTAAAAAACAAATGTAGAAGAGTATAGGGCATGTGCATGGGATTAAATATTTTATTTAGCATTTACTGAAAGCAGTGGAACTTTTGAATCATGGGAAGTTGATATATTAGAGTTTATTTGAGACATGAGCAATTGCCATTGTTTTTAGTGTCTGAGCATGTTCTGCTGGATACTTCATACTTGAGATGTTTGACAGGTCAAGTAATTTTTTTTAGAAGGAATGAAAATGGAAGTACGAAACATGAACAAGCACTTCTTTTCATGCTGGCAATTTTTAAAAGAAAACTGCAGGCCACTGTATTGGAGCATTATAAAGAAAAAGTGTGGTTTAATTGCTGAGTATTCTCCAAGACTGAAATAGAGAAGCTGTTATAGTGAATAGTAATTTATAAAGGGTCTTATTGAGTGATACTGTTTTAATATCAGCTATTGCTATCTTGTATTAGAATTGATTTCCATTGTTATTAGTATTGATGATAAGAGTATTAATAGTCATCATTCCCTTTATCATTTTCATCTCGTCATCTTGTGTTGCCCCATATGTGTTTGTGTACAAGCTATGAAGGCAGTCTAAGACCCTATAACTTTTTTACATGTGGCTCATGATTGCAAAATCATTTTCCACCAAGATTATTACACAGCAACTACTTAAATGCCCATTTAGTAAATAGAGGCATATAGTTTTAAATAATCAGGGCTACTTACCAGACACATTTGGTTGAATCACAGAGGTTGAGACTGCATTGGGTCATACTTTAGGAAGTAAGTTAGTGAGTAAGGAGGGCATATAGGAACCATTGTCTAAATTGTATAGTAGCTATTTTATGTCCTCTTTTATTATCTTAAACACAAGCCACTATAACTTTTTACAGCGGGGAGGTCCAGTCACCCAGATTTGTCAGCTGGGGCAGCACTCCAGTTCACCATCAGTCAACTTGAAATTGACTTCTATCCGTATCACCTTGCGGCAGGCGACAGAGCACACTGGGTCAAGTGAGTGTCCATACATGAGTTTCACTTATTCAGAGAGGGATCATCTGTGATGCCTTTCTACTGCACATAACATGGTTGAATTTGGGGTTTACCAGTATATCATATAAGTCATCAGTACAAGTGTACAACAATAAGTAAAAAAAATTACAGTGCTAACCCTTTCTTGCCATATTCACTTTGATTTTGCTTTAGTGATTGTGTTTACACATAGATAGCTCCAGAAGTACATGGTCACAAAAGTCTACTACTAGTCCAACCTATCTTATTTTTGGAAATATTCTTTGATGTTTGTTATTGTTAATGATAATGATAATGATGATAACATTTTAAAAAATCACAAAAATATGAACAAATATCAACAGATTTCTTGGTGGCTAAGCACTTGTGGAGTCTTCTGTGTGTAAAAAAATTACAATAGACAGTATTAAGGGTTAAAGCTAACATACCCTCAGTGCTCCTCCCCTTATGATGTTGTATCTTACTCAATAAAATATCTGTGTGTGTGTGTGTGTGTGTGTGTGTGTGTGTGTGTGTGTGAGAAGAGAAATTACATAACCCATAGTTCATGTCTCTGTGTGTACCAAGGCATAAATCTTGCATATATTTTTTCACAGATACTTAGCAGACTGTGGACCAGCCCAGTGGGCACAGGCATCCCTTGCGCAGTTCAGAACGCGACTCATAGATACTCTTAACTCTAGTCGGTCGTCACACACTCCTTTGTCCAGAGCCCCTCCCCATGCACGTCATGACACCTCTCTGCAGGTAATAAACTTTTACCAGTAATATTATTGGAATTGTATTGTTGTGCTTCCTCCAGTAGCCTGCTGAGTACCAAGCAGCAGTCAGGGGTGGCCATCCAGTTGATCCTGATTGACTGGTCGATCACAAGCCTGTTTCAAGTCGATCACCCTACTATATCTGTTAATAATTTGTCCTTCAGAAGTTGTCATGCGAATAGCTGCAATAGCATATCCAAGTACTCATGATACTTGGATTATTATTTTTCTCTTTTTTTCTGGGAATAATTTATATTTATGATTATAATAATGGACATGTATGAACAACATACAATTTTACATATATGGAATATGTTTGAATCTTAGGCTGGTAGATCGCATCAGGGTAACTGATCATAGATCATATCTCACAAAAGGTTGGTCACCCCTGCTGTAGATATTAGACTTATGTGAATAATACTGAATGAACTTCTTCCAAACGTAAGAATTTTATATAGTTGGGAATGTGTTCTTTGATTTATAGTTTTCTTGGTAGTTTCCCAACAAGAGTTAGTCTCAATTCCTGTTTCAGTGATCATATTGTTTCATATTGTGTAAAAGGGACGTCCGCTTTCATTCAGCAGCAGAAAAGGATCTCTGATTTTGTCTTAATTGCTCTGAATGAAGAAATTAAGAAGTGAGGTACAGGGAGCTAGAATTAGATAAGTACCTGAAGGAGGATATGAAAAAGCCTTGCCAGAAATACAGGAGATATAGTACTAAAGCCTAGTTATAGGATTATATTCTGGCTTTTAGGTGTTACTTAAAAGTAGGAGAATTTTCAGTTAACATCTTTTAACATTGCCAAATACACAGTAATATAGTGACTGTGCTGTTGACACAGAAAATTTAGACATGAAATCCACAATAGAAAAACATTGAAAATACACAAGACGATAATGAGCACCCATGAAAAAGAAGAAAAAAGTTAGAATACATTGAATATCTTATCAAATAACCCTCATGCATAATATTGTATTGATTCTTCCTTCTACACAGAGTCCTGGTGGCCGCATGAGCACGGCACCAGGAGATGCCACCAGTACTGGGCCAGCAAGTCCTTTAAAAGGAGTTGTGGGAACCCAGCTGCGGAAACTCATGTCCTCATGCTGTGTCCTACGGATTAATGACTTCTGCGTGTATAGGGTATCCACTTCCAAAAGGAAACAGGCCCCCAAAGAATTCATCTCAGGTATTTGGGCATCTCTTATGCCTTCCCTGTCGCCCTTTTGGTTCTGCTTCATGCATCTTGTGGGGACTCTTCATGTACCAAGATTGCTTTGTAAATTTCATTGTAGGAAGTAATAACAAGTAGGTTTGGCTTATATGTTCTTCAAGTATACTATTGTTGGCATGGGTTAGTGTTGTTTGATCCTCAATAAATTCTCCAGGCAAATACATCATGAAAAGGAATTATGTGTAGGTACTACAAAGACCACACCATTTGTTAGAATTGTTCTTAAATCTGTGTGCAACTTTTAAACATATTAGTCATCTTTATTTTGAAGATTTAGGGTCTGGTGTCTTTCATAATTTTCATATAAGAAATTATTTTTGTTTGTCCTGTACAAACCAGATATGTAGAAGTGGTATTGCATTTTTCTGTGAAGAGTCATTTATTGTGTTTTAATACTTAAGTTAGTGATGACTTGAGGAGGAAGAGAAGGAATACAGAGAGAAAGAATGAATCAGCTGGATTCAGCAACATTGTGACAGACGCTCATTTTTCTTCCTTTACATAGCTTGTCAAAATGGCCAAATATTACTCTAATGGGAGAGAAAACCAAGAGGAAAGATAAAGGGAAAGGCCTCCATTAACAACTCACCAGGTGGAAATTCTGCAAATATCTAGGATAAGCTCTATTACAATGATTTTCCCCCCTTTTATCAGTTTTCAGATTTTTTATCCTCATATAACTTGGTCTTTTTTTTTTTTTTTTTTTCTACTCATTCTCTACTTTATAGTAAAGTGCATGCTATGTAAAGGAAAGATGAGTTGAAAAGGTCATCTCAGTAGAATTTGATGCAGGTGAGAAGGTTTCCATGCAACACACCTGTCACAGCTAGCTTTGTAGTGATTGGTATTTGCCTTCGTAATCTTTTGCCACGCCTTCACACGATTCAGGTTCATCATATCCGAGTTGCATTAACCCATTACCTGCAAAAGACATCATTAACAAGCATTTTGTGGCTTGTAATACTCACTTGACACTATTGCTCTGATGAAACTTGATTCTAAACCTTGGACCTTGCTTATGCTAACCACCTTGCTTCGAATGCAAATAAAAAATGAGGTGCGATGTTCAAGTTTGATTATTATTATGAGGGCTCTTTTTTTCTTCTCTTTATTTTGCCATTGTAGGGTGATACTGTAATTCATGAATTAGGAAATGTATATATTTACTCTTATTCATTTATTGCAGGAACATATTTTTATTTTCCTTTCTATCATAATATTAGATTAATAAGATTATTCCTAGGTAGAAAATACTTTTTGATAAACAAATAACTCTTAGAGATAGAAAATACCTATTATAGAGAGCAAATATCTCCAGAGTTAGAATGTAATAGGTAGGAGTTTGATTTTGTGTGATTTAGATTTTTGATTTTAGGGATTTATGAGAAGACGGTATACAGTCACTGAAGAAGAACTTATACCAGAGATAGAGTACATCAGCTGTTCTCACCTCACATGTCAGAAATAGTAGTTAATGCATGTGTTTTATCTTTCTTTTCTAGTTGATTTATTTACTGTTTTAAATATTATATATTTTTGTTATTTCTCTTCATTCTTTGTATGCAGATACATGCTTATGTGTCTGAAATCATGTTATGTTGTAGGGCAGAATTTCTTTGATTATTAGTAATTAAGTGAATGATGATTAATTATGTCCAATTTATGCTTTATAATTTATCTCCTAGATTGGCCACTTTGCATGTGTGTGTGTAATTTAGAGGTCAAAGAAAGAGGTGATGACCCAGGAAGAGGAACCCCACTTGATCCAAGGCTTGCTTGCTTTCATGTGCAGTCTTTCCCCACAAAGAGACTCTCTGAAAAACACCTATTTGGCTTTTAAGAATAAGGAGATACAATCACTGCTCTGAAAAGAGAAATTAGTTTTAAATCATGGTTTTTAAGACCACTCCCCAAAAAATATTTAAAAGAAAGAAAAGAAAAATATTTATTTCAAGAATCATACAGTCCTCACTTAACCCCTCTGCAGCAGGTCTTATAATATTACAAATTTATGGGCAGGTCTCATAGTTTTATTTTTTCTTGTTTCATGCCATGTTTTAAATAATGATGCAAGTGTTCCAGCCACTGCGACTGAGCAATCTGCCTTGGTAGACCTCAGTTATTACCACGTTGGTGTCACGAAACACTCCATGACCCTTGATCTCTTGCACCCACTCCCCTCCACCTCTTACTGTAATATAATCAATATCCATATAGTTGTATATGCAGTTTATGCATTGCATAGTTTGTAAATTTATCATATTTATGGCTAGAATGATTTTCAAGATACTAAAGTTTCCATGAAATATTTTCACTTTTGAAGTAAGCTACATAGATCTTTGAGTGCTAAAGAGGGGTTAAAGAAAAGATTTATATTATTTATAAGAACCAATAGAATTTAAAACAGGTTCTCCCTACCCGAGTCCTCATCTCTGCAGTTAGGTGATAAAATCATTGATAATTCCCAAGCCTCTAAATGTTGTGCGACCCACACCGCTGACGTCTCTTTGTAATGCTGTGTTTATTCTAACTTTACTGTCTCTTACCTCCCAACCCCATAAGCTGGACACACCAAAAAACATCGGAAAAAGACAGGTATTCCCGTTTGTTCATCAACTTGCCAAATTACTATTATATATATACATATGAATAGTGTCTTTGCCCATATAGTTTACAAATGAGATCCTACCAGAATGTTTACTGTTTGATATTGCAAATAATTGAGTGTGTTTGGAAAAAAGGAATCCTCATGAGTTAATATTTGTTACACAGTCATAGATCTGTTGTTAATAATATTTGATGACTTTCTCTTACAAAACTATATTGTCAGGAATCTTGATAGTTACTATTGATTTAGAGATAAGTTTTGCAAAATGCCATAAACACATTCAAATATTTTAGAAGCAGTGTCAGACAGTACACATGTTATTTTGCTTGTTCATGTTTGTCAGAAACTATTTCATCTTTTTTGAAAATTAGACTTAGATACACTTTTAAGGAATGCTTAACCTTCCAAAAGTGAGTGAGTGCTTTTGTGTTGTGACTCTTTTAGTTTGTAGCCATAGACTGTTTCCCATTTTGTAGCCTCAGTGATTACTCAGATTCACATGAGTGAAGTCAATATTTACGAGGCAGTTCTGTTTACTGACATGCAAGTCAAGTGTGCATTTATCATCAGTAATGAGAAGTTAAGGCATTACATGTTACGTTTATATTGTCGGGAATTGTGAATCCCTCTGTATAGCACTTTACCAAGTTTGCCACAGAAGCAAACCATGAGTTCTGTTGGTGTTCCCAGCCATGCATGTTGTCTTCTCTGTGTGTATTGTGCCTCAAACCATTTTTTGTAGCTGTAGAAAATGCAGATGTGATTACTATAGATAGGACTGACTCATGGACATATGAGAACTGTTTTAATTTGTTATGTTAGATGTATTATGAAGTCCAATAATTGGTTTATTTGTTGAATAATCAATGTTCTCTTTTCCTCTCAAGATTTTAGTTTTGATATTTGTATTGTTTGTATATTTTTGTCAGAGGAGTGAGATCACTTATTCTCATTTAAATAAATTTCATTAAGTTATTACAGTTATACAATAATGGGAAATCTGAAGTAAATACTTGCAGGTAGTGAGTGAGTGTGAGAGAGATTGAGTGTGAGAGAGATTGAGTGTGAGAGAGAGTGAGTGTGAGTGAGTGAGTGAGAGAGAGTGAGTGTGAGAGAGAGTGAGTGTGAGAGGAGTGAGTGTGAGAGAGAGTGAGTGTGAGAGAGAGTGAGTGTGAGAGAGAGTGAGTGTGGGAGAGAGTGAGTGTGAGAGAGAGTGAGTGAGTGTGAGAGAGAGTGAGTGTGAGAGAGAGTGAGTGTGAGAGAGAGTGAGTGTGAGAGAGAGAGAGTGAGAGAGAGAGTGAGTGTGAGAGAGAGTGAGTGTGAGAGAGAGTGAGTGAGAGAGTGAGTAGAGAGAGAAGAGAGAGAGAGTGTGAGAGAGAGAGAGTGTGAGAGAGAGTGAGAGAGAGAGTGAGAGAGACGAGAGAGGAGTGGAGAGAGAGAGAGTGTGGAGAGAGAGAGAGAGAGAGAGAGAGAGAGAGAGAGAGAGAGAGAGAGAGTGAGAGAGAGAGAGAGTGAGTGAGAGAGAGTGAGAGAGAGTGAGAGAGAGAGTGAGTGTGAGAGAGAGTGAGAGAGAGAGAGAGTGTGAGACAGAGAGAGAGAGTGAAAGAGAGTGAGTGTGGGAGAGAGTGAGAAGAGAGAGAGAGAGAGAGAGAGAGAGAGAGAGGAGAGAGAGAGAGAGAGAGAGAGAGAGAGAGAGAGAGAGAGAGAGAGAGAGAGAGAGAGAGAGAGAGAGAGAGAGAGAGAGAGAGAGAGAGAGAGAGAGAGAGAGAGAGAGAAAGTGAAAGCTGAATGGGAGAAGTTTAATTGACAAGAACAAGTATAAAAAGAACAGGGAGAGAAAGTTAAAGTAAAAGTGAAGGCAGAGTGAGTTTAGTAGAGAGAGAGCAATTGAGTTTACGAGTGAATCAGAGAAAGGAAAGTTTAGATGAGATGGACAGATAGACAGAGAAAAAGAGAGAGAGCAAGATTAAGTAAATGTGTAGGAATAGGAGTAAGAAGGAAGAAAGGAGAGTATGTGTTGAGTAGAGTAGCAAGCATTTAAAATAGTCTATCTTGTGTTCTGTACTCTCTTCTGATTGACAATTTGCAACCCCAGGGGACAAGGATAGGTTCAACCTGCCCACCCAGATGGCCAGCCTCCATCTTGAGTTCACATCATACTACTACCCAGCTGACTCAGAGTTTCCAGGTAAATTGCTCATTACGTCTGTTTGTTCTAATCTGTGACTAATTTGGGTCCTGTTTATCTTATATTTATGTGTCTGATGGTGTCTTGTGGTTCATGGCTTTATGGACATTTTGATATATACCTTTTTTGCTGGCATATATGACACACTTTTTGGTTGCTTTATAAGTAGCTCTAGACTTTAGGCCTTTAGGGAGCCTGAGGGCAGTGATTTCTTTTATTTTTGCTTTTTATTTTTATTCTTTCTTTTCTCTTTTTTTCTTTTTTTTTTTTTTTTTTTTTTTTTTTTTTTTTCATCTTTCAAAAAGAGGATTTTCAATAAAGGCCAGTGAATCTTATACACCAACAGATACAGAATATTTCTTTGATGATGTTTAGTAATGACATATAATAACTAATTACATTTTACCGAAAAGTAGTGCTAACCCACATAATTTTTCCCTCTTCTCTCTCTCTCTATTAGTGCCGCCACCCAAGTTGTACCTGCAGCTCAACCCCATACAGGTGACCTTTGACCCCTTGTCCCTGTTATGGCTCAATGCCTTTACCAGAAGCCTCCAGCGCACCATCGTCACAGAGCCACCACCAAGTTCCTACCTCGACGTACACCTGGAAGCCATAATGCCTCGGGTGAGTGCTCAGATTGCAGATCTCAGATAAGGGTTAGTAACTTGCTTGTGAGCAAAGAATAATAATGGAAGAGGCTGATTGAGGTCTCAGGATATGACTTTGTTTTTCATTTTCTCTGGTTATGTAGACATCAGGTAAACTCGAGTGGTTGCTATATAGTCACCACTTTAAGGGGACTCAACCATGAAGATTGAGGGTGGCTAACACCTGGGCCATTTTTAAGTTTTGGTGGTGTCATATGCATGGCTAAACTACCTTATGAATATTTTTACTTAGCATGATCAAGGCCTGTGATTTCTGATTTGCTAGTTTTCATTGGAGCAGCTACAATACAGTTTGTATAGGATTTAGTTGTGTAATTTTTTAAATGCATCTGAGGTACTGAGTTTACGTATGCTACACTTTTTTTTTTTTTTTTTTTTTTTTTTCCCTCTCATTCAACTAACCAAGGGTTATTGACATATTGTTTCCCCCGGGCCTACAAAAAGCTTCGATTATCAAAATGCATTAAGATGGTCTAGAGTCCTGTCAATTTTTGTTTAATCCAATGCCCCCTGGAAAATGTTGTGTTCACTGTTGTATTGTTCTGTGAAATGTCTCTACACATAGATGGCACTGCCCGTGCTTAGCCACAAAGAAGTCAATTAGTAGACCTTATGACCTCACCTGATTTCACCTTTCCTTGATTTTGCAGGATAAACATTTTTTTTACAATAGCCACCTATGTTGATACTGTTATTTTTATTATAAACATCATAATTTACTCTATTGTAACGACATCACTAACAGTAATATTAATTACCAGAATATATTATCGAAAATCAAGGAAAAAGGTAAACAGGTGAGACAGGTAGGTCTCGTAATTGGCTCATTGGTGACTTAGTACTTGTGGAGCCATCTGTGTGTAAAAACAATTACTAAATTAAACACCCATGGCATATATGCATATCCCATCCCCAGCAGCATATGTTTAAGTATCTCAAGCCAGTGTTTCTCTATGAATAAAGTATCAGAATTTTTCAGTTTAACCAAGAGGTACTGGTACACACACTGTAGTGAGTTACATTTTCCAGGGTTTCCATAATAACTAGATATCATGTGGCTTTTTTACCATCTCATTGGTGCCTTGTACATGCATTGTTTACTGAAGTTTGTTTTATTTTCTGTACACACAGAAGGCTTCACAAGTGCTCAGTCACCAAGGAGTTAGTTACTCTGCCTAATTTACCCTATGCTTTGAATTTTTAGGAAAAAAGTTCCTATTTCTGGTACTAATATGTTCATTATTAACATTACTATTATCATTATTATGTTCTAAAGTTATTAGCAATAATAACAGTAATGAGAATAAAAATTTTCTTTCCAAAAATTAAAAGAATAGGCTAAATAGATAAGATCAGACCAGCCTAGTAATTAACTCCCAAGTTACAATGATTCTGGAGCCATCTGTGTAAACACAGTTGATAAAACAAGACCATAGTGGATGGTGGAAGTATGCAAGCACTCCTGCAATTTAATTTTGGTATACTTTGGAATTTCGCCTTAAATTCATTGCTATATTGGTTTCTTATACTAATCAACTAAAGAAGGGAGTACTATCCTCATATACAAGCATTATGCAGATGCTGGAACACTTGCCCATTCACATATTTTTTCTCCACTCATCAACCAGGTCATTATTGACGGAGTTGGAGAACAGACCAATCAGCGCGACCGTCCACGTGCCATGCACATCCAGACCTCGAGGCTGATCCTCTCAAATGTGCGACCTGCTGACCCAACCAGTCCGGGCTCACTTGCATCCCTGGCGACGAGCTTAGAAGCAGCTCAGCAAGGGGAACTGTTCTTTGCCTCAGACTTTCCAGCCACCCCTGCAGACTTCCAGCCAATTTGTGACAAGTTTGTCAAGCATGCCATGGGTAAATAATGTCTCACATCCTCTTGTGTTTGAAGATCAAAAGTGTTGTGGTGTTGTGTGAGATGGTTACTCCTCCTGCTTCATCTTTCCCCCTCTTATTCTCCTTATCCTTCTGTCTCTTACTCCTTCCCTGATCCAAATACTGTGTCTCGAGTATAAGTTGTGTCCTGAGAAACAAATCTTAGCAGGCCTCAGATATTTGACTTTTTGACTTAAAAATGTGAGTCAGTTTGAATGCTAAATGATACTTATTTTTACTCAAAACATAGAGAAAGAGAAAGGGGAAAGGGAGACAGAAAGAGTGAGAGAAGAAATTAAGATAAAATGGAAATAAGAGGGAGAAAGGGTAATGAAGCGAGAGTGAGGGTGTGAGTGAGTGATTGAGGGAAAGAAAAGAGAAACAGAGAAATAGAGATGAGGGGGGGGATGGGGTGGGGGGTGGGGGGGGGGGGAGTTGAAAGAGGTAAAGAGAGACAAAGTACTTGGAGCAGTAAGGTAAAAGAGACTCTTTTGGCAAATTATTTTTTTCTTCTCTGTAATCATCATCTCTTTGTATTTCTCCTGTTCTTGTACTGTCATGTTAAGCCTGTTTGAACTGTAAATCTGTTGTTCTATGCAGTTTGTCTTCCTAGCAGACCATGTGATTTGAAAGTTTCAAAGACCATTTCTAGCTTTGTGTTAGCTGTTGCAACCAAAAAGCTTGCCGTATAAGATTAGCTTGGTTTTGAATAGAGTTAATGTGTTGTACCTCATGAATGTCCATGCATTTGGAATGTTAATGTCTGTCAAGGAAAGTTTCTTGCTCATTTTTCATTCTTTATTTTTTTCCCTTTCAGAGATATCTGTAAATATATGTAGTTATGGCATGGCAATGACATGAAGGTTAATGGGGCATATTTACTTTTAACATCATGCTGTCTTTGGCTTGGTACTAAGAATGTGTAGCTTCAGTCTGTGGTTTTGCCAGCTATCAGCTTCAGAGTTGAAGCAGGAGTATCATGCAGTAAAAAATATAAATTTATCAGTAACCAAAACTGTATATAATGATTTTCTCCACAATGATTGTTTTTGCAGTTTTCTTTTATTTTCAGGTAGAATAGTTAGTGCAAGCCTCACCTGTACATAGAAGGCTTCAGTGATGTTGCTTACTCCTAATATGTTTTTGCTATTTGATAACCAGAGGCATAGCATTAAGGACCTGAGAATTGATAATGGACAATGAAAAAGATTATAGATTTTGTATTTTGGAAGAACACTTTGTTATTGATAACATGTAAGTGTAAAGCCACGACTGATTACTGAGCATTATTGTAGAGACAGATGTTATAATGTTGTTTTACTTCCGCAGCTGAAGATAATGTGAGAAGTCTTCCCTCGGTTGACGCTTCGTTATACGATGCTATATCAAGCATGAAACGCGATGCACTATGGACTCAAGCGAGGGATGTCCTCTTTGTGTACTGTGATCCCATGTGGGTAGAGTTTCTCAATGTGCCTGCTGCTCGAAATAGACCTGTTCCATTTGTGGATGCGTTTCCAGTGTCGCTCTGGATTTACATCAAGCCAAAGCCTAAGCCAATGAGTGATCAGAAAGTGTCTGGTGTCAAGCCTTGTGAAGATCAAGATGTTAGACCACACAGAGACTTATTAAGAAATTTTTACTGTCAGGAGCAAAGCAAGGAGGCGCATGACTGGGACGGAAATAAGCAAGTGCCATTTCAGAGGGATGAAGGGGAGATGCAAGGAAAGAGGAGTCGGCAGGAGGCTGCCATACACATACTTGCTCACACGCCAAGTCTAGTCAGTGCCCAACTCAACCACTACCAGTACCTGTTTCTCATGCGACAGTTAGATGTGGTCACGGAACTCACGACCTACCTTACCTCTGATACCATCCATATCCTGACACACCCTGATATGGCCGGAGTGGCCCTTTCTGCAGACAACCTCGGGGACACACTGGCCATCTCGGCCATGGTGCCTCAGCTAGACGTCTCGCTGGTGATGCCCCCCCCACATCCAAACAAAGACTCAGTGGCCGGAGATATGGAGAGCTTCCTCCCTGATTCCTCTTCCACAGCCGACCTTCACGATCTAGGTTCTCCTAGCTGCGAGGTACGGAACTCAGCATCAGAGCATAGTATAGTCCAGAGGGCCAGTGAAGCCGATGCTTGTTCCATATCTAGTGATATCACTAAGTCATACAGTGTTGATCAGTTAGCCTCACCGCAGCCATCACCGGCCACTACTTCCATCACAAAGCAGCCTCCCGCCACCGCCAATGGTAGCATAAGTCAGCCGCCGGTCAGTCAGCACTCTCCTGCCGCCACAGGTAAGCAATCATCGCCGTCGTCATCCACCCTTAGACAGGGAGCTACTAGAACCCTCTCAAGTAGCTTGACCAACCTTCCCCGTAGTGTAAACGCCAGCCATGCTATGGACTCCGACCCTTCCAGCATCAACGGCCCTGTCATGCAGCTAAGTCTCCATGACAACCTTAATGCAGGCTTTAGTACAATGCGAAAGGGAATAACTAGTGGCTTTACCAATCTTATGTCCACCATTGAGTCGGCAGTGAAAACCAGCCCCGAAGACATGAGTGACACCCTTTCAGTTCGTAGTGACCTGAGTTCCGACAGCGACAACTTCATCATGGTTAACATGGAATCAGAGCGCACTGACAGTGGACTGGGGGGAATGGACGCCGCATTCCGGGTGGAAAATAAGCCACCTCCGTCTTCCATAGAGCTTGCATCTGAAGTTTTTGAAGAGGCCACACCTAGTGAAGTATCAGATGTCACCAGCTCCTTCAGAAGAAAAGATACAGTAAGTAAAGCATAACCTTAAGAAGCCTAAAACTGTCAGACTTTTAAGCAAACTGAATCTCAACCATTATTTTTATGTTTTTTCACATTTAGCATTGGCTTTGTGTAGTCTTTTGATGAGCATTTTGATTTGACCCTTAAAGAGTACAGGATGTTCAATATGAAAACTGGATTGGTTGGGAAAAATGCCCGATCCTGATATCCCTTTAACGTCTCTTTAACATAAAATTCTATTAGTACAAAATAAATTACCCAAATGCCAGGAACTAATGGGGTATTATCAGTTCTTTTCTGGATGGTTCAAGCATCAGTTTTAATTACAATATATCATGTTATATCTTTAATTAACTAATTCTCATTGGACCCTCAGTTAGCATCCATCCCATAGTGGTTGACCAAGGAGTTATTTATACATTCACATAAGAAATTTCTCAAAACAACTTCAATGTCTCTCTTTGCACTTTCTTTCTTGAAACTTGTTTTTTTTAAGTTCAAGAAAAGGCAGTTGATATGCAAATTTAAAAGATGGGGTAAAATTGATTTTTGTACATTTACTCATTAAGGGTTGAATAAAAAAGATATATGCTAAGGTGAGATTGTGATTGAGAAGCAGGTTTCCATATGCTTAGTTCATCACATATATGACAGTTGATGCTTACAAATTGCTAATGATTCAAGGTGCATTCCTTTGGTTACTAGTTAGTTCTGTAGAACAGATGAGAACTGAAATCTGGTCTCTTCCTCATAAATGGTTCCTCTCATTCCTGTCATCTGATTTAGACTGATGGAGTGCAAAAGTAGATATGAAATGGTGATAGTCTTCAAAGTTTTGTCCAGATGTACTTTGCAGTGTTTTCCTTTGAACTTTCACAGACCCAGTGGTGCAGCTTAAGCAAAGCTGTAGAAATTTAATTGTAGAAAAAGTAATCTACTATAAAATAGGTACTTTCAACATAGCCAGCATCTTTGCACAGCGTGTGGGTGACTGAAATGATGTCAGAACTTTGTAATGCAGGACGGCATTGAAGCTGGTGTCACCTTGTTGGTCCATTGGCCACTGAGCCTACTACTTAGTGATAAGGGAATCACTGTGTTTCATATGGGTCTTACTTTTATGCTAAAGAACCCCAAACATGAACAAGTTTCACAGCAAGTGTTGGGAGAAATAGAGGATGTTTTAGAATGATATCCAATTTATGGTAAGAAAGGTATTAAGTGTCATTTGTGTGATGCATATAGTAAATTGTAGGAAATGTATTTATTGTGATACTGTTGTATGCATCACATCATGAATATAGATCCCCATGTGCTCAAAAGCCTTCTTCTCAAACTCACAGTATCTTTTGCTCCTTTGCTCTCTTGCTATTGTAATCTCATAGACTTAAGAGTACTGGATTTGATAAGGCAACCTTTAGTTCTTTAGACACAATAATGAAAGTGCTTCTCTTTTTGTGAGTACAGTATTTACTAACTCTGTTAGGAAGTGAAAAATAGCATGAAAGATCACTAGATTCAATAAGAAAGTTATTGTTATAAAGTGAATGACTTCCCGCATATGGGTGAAACCTAATATTTCTAGATGATAAAAAGGAGCCTATGTATCAAGTCTAGCAGCTTTGTAACACTTAGAATGTCAAATATTGGGATAAAGAGAAAACTGAAAAAAAATGTCATAGTCATATGTTTCCAATTTAGAGATGGCTGGTGTGCAGTTAGATTGTGTCCATACCAGGATGAGTTAAAACTTTGAACAGAAATGGAAAGGTCAGAGTCATCTTGCCTGAAGTCCAAATCCAGAAGCAATTTTGAGTTCAGGGAAAATAAAGCAACTAAAGATTTAATGAACAAAGCATTCTGTGTTCCCTCATATAACCTTTTTGGTTTGGATCAGTTCAGCTGATCGATCTCTCATGGATAAGAACTTAAGTCATCATTCTAGGCAAATTTTGGAAAATACAATGGATATGTAGCCATAGACATCCCAACTCTTTTTTTTTAAGTCAGTCACTAATGTCCAGGAGTTCCTACCTTTCAGTGGAAGAATCTTTGGTTTGCTACTGAGAGACCATAGCAAAATATATAGTAAAGATTTTACAGGTTTGTAAATCCCTTCCTGGATCCTTAGGAAGAGAGGAAGGTGAAGAAACACAGATGCAACAAGAACACATAGTCAGAGTTCTGAATTAATTGCTATTTTTCCTTAAAATTCTTTGTTTTCTCATCAAAACGACCTTTTCATTTGAGTGTGGAAGGAGAGAGACCATACCTACCTTCCCCTCAGTATTTTGTTGTTTTGGAAAGGAAATTAGACTGTAGGTTCTTGTTATGATATTTCTAGAATAACCATTTCTTTAATTGATGAATTTGAATTTCTTGTCCATCATGTGAAATAGGATCATTAAAGAAAAAAGAACTGATAGTTGTAGACCTTCTTTTAGTTTGTTTTGTTAATTAAATAAAGCAAAATGAGGCACAACAACATCTCATAGGAGGTAAGCATTCTTATGCCTTTGTTTTTATTGTTATTCTTTTATATTGTATTTATGAAGGTTATTTCTGAGTACAGGTTGTACCCAGATACCACCTGGTGTATATGTCAGAAAAGTTAAATTTTAACATCAGATCTAAATAAATGCACTCCATCCAAATGCTAATTTTAATTGCATTGGTGCATATGATATTGTTTAAGTTGTATGATATTAGTTGCTTTGTAATATTAAGAAGGAAAGATAAATTTTAAATCATCAAGAGGTACAGAGTATTTTGACTTGGTAATATATTGAAATTACCAATAGGCAATATAACAATTTAGAAAAACTAACTTATTAGTACAGATTGGTGGTTAATGCATATGTTAATGCTATATGTTAATGAACTGGTATGATTGTAATGAATTAGGTTTATTATCAAGCTCTCATCCCCCTCATTGCAACTATCCAGCATTCAGTTGATGCCACTATTGTCTACTGGCTTTAGATGTAAGTACACCTGTCCTTCAGCATTATCCTTCAGTCTTTTACACAGTTCAGCTCCTATGTTTCCTGTACATTAGGAAGGGTCTTTGACACTGATAAGGAAAGGTTAGGAATGAGTTTGTGTTTTGGAAGAATCAGTAAGAATTCTCCCTTTCTGATGGGTTCTTTAATGTACAGGCTGACCCCTGGGCACTAGCATTTATTGGTATATGATTACGATGACAAAATATGACAAAGAGTCTTCCAGTTGAGCATATGTTGGAATGAATTGGAGCCATGAGGAAGGGAAAGATTTCTTTGTTCTTGTGGATGTCATATATGAAGTGAAGACAGCTATGGAAAGGTTTGTATAGACATCATTCCTACTTTTGATAAACTTGAAATTTGGTGCAGGTGAACCAAAATTTCTTAAGCAGTTGGCAACCCCAGATTTTATTTCCTTAATGTTAGCAGTTGCTGTTAGTTAAAATGCCAACATAGCTATGAACACAATATGAAACTTGTTTGGTCCTAACTCTATCCAAAGATACAAAAGACCGACTGTGAATGGAACTAAAATAAACATTATCCGGTTCTAAATATCCCAAACCTTCAACTGGACAGTTGCTTTCTTTAGGTCTGACTCAGAGCATGCTACCCTCTTCTCAGTGAAACAAAATTATGATGTTGATTGTTTCTTTTTATATTTAGTATGTTCAACACCCAATATAGCATTGTATATTTATTATATCATACACAATATATATCAGAACATGTAACAGTTTGCATTTGAAAAGGACACTCACATAAACATATATGCAAGCATGCATACATGTAGGTTCATGAACATATAAACACATATATATTAGATTTACATAGTTGTAGACACAGACACAAAGACATACATGTGCATACATAGCAAAATTCAAGGGGCTTGTGGTGTTTAAGATCTGTTGACCTTGTATTCTTTATATATAGGTTTGCAAAGTCCTAAATGGTCTGTATAGACAACTCATGTTCTTTCTGGTGCCTTTAGATAATCAGAAGAATGATGATAGATCAATGTTCAAAAGTTAAGTGCCTGTAT
>NW_020869851.1:89452-96952 GCF_003789085.1 Penaeus vannamei
ATATATATATATATATATATATATATATATATATATATATATATATTATATATATATTTATACATGTGTGTGTGTGTGTGTGTGTGCTGTGTGTGTGTGTGTGTGTGTGTGTGGTGTGTGCGTGTGGTGTGTGTGGTGTGTGTGTTGTTGTTGGCGTGTATGTATTATGTTCTTGTTGTGTGCCTGGGTGTGTGTCTGTGTGTTGTATGTGTGATGTGTTGAATGTTATATATATATAATATATTATATAATATATATATATAATATACTATATATATATATGTATGTATGTATTGTATATATATATAATATATATATATAGATATATATATATATTATATATATATATATATATAGTGTATATATATATATATATATATATATATAAATATATATTATATATATATATATATATAATGGATATATATATATGTATATACACATACATTTATATATTGAACCCTTTGGTGACAGGGGCAGATTTATTTGTGATATAATATCATGCAAGTCTAGACTTTTTGGCTATGCCTATTACATCTTGATGGCTATAGCCATCACCATCACTCAGGGGATATATATATTGTTTGTGTGTGTGAGAGAGTGAGAGAGAGTGAGTGAGTGAGTGAGTGCATGCATGCATGTCTGTCTATGGATGCATGTATTTGAGCATATATATATTTGTGGGTGTGGGTGAGATGTTATGGGTGCATATGCATGTGTGTGTGTGAGTTTGTGGGTGCATCTGTATGCACCTACATATATGTATGTATGTATGTGTGTGTGTTTATGGAAGGTGTTCATCTTTCTTGTCTGCATAAAGTATTGTAGAAGATATACATATATAAGTTTGCATAAAGGAAGTATGTGTATATATAGATAGATTTTTTTTTCCTTTGTAGGTTTTAGCTACCATTTTTGTCTTGATAACATCCACTTTTCAAGTGCATCTTGCCTGATACCTTCCCCTAGGGTTATCTCTAGCTCTTTCTTAATCATTATTGCATCTCATTACCAACTGTTTCTGTTACCTTGAATTTTTGAGAAATGGTAATGAGACAAATAATTTTTTTCTTCAGTCAATCCCCACAACCAAACTCACAAGATTTAGGATGAATCAAATTTGAAACCTACTTCACTTTGCCTTTGCCATTTCCAGTACCAGCTGTCACCCCCTAAACTTCACTCTTGACGTGGAAGGTCCACTCTTTTGTCACAGCAAAAGCAAAGCTCATGTGCATCTATTCCTTATTTCATCCATCAGTAATAACACCTCTGGTATTTCAACCTCTTATCTCACTCTTTCAGTCACACTTATACCACTAGCACTGTTTGCTTCACAACCAACATGCCTTTCACATACGCTATAGGGAGCAGCAGAGTTAGTTATCAGTTACAGCACAGATATCTTAGGAACATCAGTATCTTAGGACTCACTGTATCCTATGAGAATGTGTACATTCCTAGATATTTTTTTAATAACATTAGCCATTTTCCCTCAGAAATGTATCTTTTCATCCACAAATATTCACTGTATTTGACTTGATTATATATCCAGAACAGACAGTAATTTCTTCTTTATATTTTATCAGCCATGAAAATATTTTGATTTTTCTTCTGTGATATCCAGTATAAATAAGTGAACTGCAGATGACTAGCAACTTTGATTCCAGACCAAGTTCAGCAGTCGTTGCCGTGGATGGTCGGATTCCCTTGCCGCAGCAGAGCCATGTTGCCTGAAGATGCGTTTAGATGCCAAAGTTGTGGCTAATCCTACAGAGGAAGAGACAAGAGGTATCTCAGGTGCAACGTTGCCTGTAGTTGTACGACCTTCTCTGGAGGGTCACGTGACTGACCTCAGTCTGGGACTTTTGATGAGCACTGTCACAGGCCTCATTGACCTCATAGAAGATGAAATTATACCGCAACCTTTACCTATGAAGGTAGTTATATTCTGATGAATGACTGGAAGCATTTTTTTCTGCAATGAAGATATATTACAAATTAAATATGAATTCAAAAACCTATATCATTTTCTGAGGAAGTATATGGAAAATATGTACACAAAATTTATCCTGGAGGATTTTGTTATAGTATTTGCATTTTGCCACAGGTGCTGGTTGAGCGGATTGGCCTGTGTCTGACAGAGGATAGAGTTCCTGCAAATATAACATCTCCAGGGTCTGTGCCCACCCAAGTGTGGATACCAAGACTTCTTCTAAAGAGGGACACAGAGGGGGTCTTCACCATTTTACCACAGCCAGAGGGTACACAGGAATTCCCTTCTGTATTTTATTTCAACTGAATATTAACTTAGGGATTTTATTCATGATACAGTATGAAAGTTCACATTTTTTGTACTTCACTTAAAATATCAATGTAGCAACATATAAAGACATGCCTTTGTTGTGTTTGGTAGTAATGATGTTAAGTTAGTATTACATATCTTTTCCTCTCATTGGAGAACTTGGATTAGTCAAAAATTTGACAATGATGAATTTCATTAGATATTGATTAACAGATGTTTGATAAGGAGCACTTTAATTTATCATTTTTGTAAAGAACTTTAGTCTGTTGTATTATTGATAGTAGTGTCTTTGACTTAATATTAGATAGCATGTTTTTAGAGGTAACTTTAACATGGCATTAGTTAGCACTTCATCTTGTTTTTTTGTTTTTCTCAGAGCCCAGTGAAACACAGCAGCTAAGGCAGAGATGTGGGGAGCTGGAGGAGGAAGTGCGGCAGTTGAAGCAGCAGTTGGAGAGGGCAAAGAAGGGGAATTTATCCTCGTAAAGCCTTGCCACACAACCAAACACTGCCGAGGCTTCCCAATCTGCAGCTCATGCAAGAGCTTCCTGATTCAAGTGATGTGTGCATTTTCATGTAGGGACAGACATTTGGTGAAGGTTTCGGGAAATTTTAGGAAGAAGTTTCAGAAACCGAGACCTGAAACATTTTGTGATAATACAACCTCATTATAATGGCCAGTTCTGTTTTAGAAAAGATGTTTTGCTTGTTTTTTTTTTTTTTTTTTTTTCATATATGTGTTTAACAATTTTGTTTTATTTTATGAATTGATATCATTGTTTACTTTTTTCTTTATATTGAAAGGGACATGGAAGGATGGAGTGAAGACTTGTCATAATTCTGTCAGTTGTTTTTTTAGTGTAGAACAAGCAGAAAGGGATCCTCATAAGAGAGTAGGAATGCTTTCATGTGTAAGTGTTTCCGAGGAGTGTATTGAAGAATAGAACACTAGCATATTAGGTATAAGTGTCTCACTAGTTATCTGTGCACTCAGCAGAGATATGCAATTAACTAATAACACTGGGCATTATGAATAAAGTTGGATGCTAGTTTAATTTAGGGATGTAATAGAGTTTAAAAACTGGTGTGAGATAGGTAGATCACTGAAAGTGATCAAAATGTTCCAATCCATACCAATATTATGTTAGAGAAACAAGATTCATAGTAATATAAACTGATATTATAATGGCTTAATAGATCTTTGAGATCTTATTGCAAAGTAGTGTCATATTAGTATGCCTTATTTGACAATGTTGGTCATATGTCTAGTCCAAGTACCTGTGAATCCGTCATTTGAGAAATGTACTCAATGTAAGTTCTAGGATCAGTATATTCAAGACACAGAAGCATTTTAAGAAATAGCTATTTGTATTTTATTATTCTTTTTATTATTATTCTATTAGCTTCATGAATTTGAAACTGAGACAAATCCATCCACAGTGATAGCTTGCCATATATATCTTCTCTCTCTCTCTCTCTCTCTCTCTCTCTCTCTCTCTCTCTCTCTCTCTCTCTCTCCTCTCTCTCTCCCTCTCTCTCTCTCTCTCTCTCTCTCTCTCTCCTCTCTCTCTCTCTCTCTCTCTCTCTCCCCCTCCCTCCCTCCCTCCCTCCCTCCCTCCCTCCCTCCCTCCCTCCCCTCCCACCTTCCAGTCCCTCCCCCTCCTCTCCCCACCTTCCTCCCTCTCTTCTCCTCATCTCTCTCTCTTTCTTTCTTTTCTTTCTCTATCTCTCTCCCTCTTCTTTTCAATTTATCTTTCTCTTTTTTTTCCTTTTCAATCTTGTCCAGTTGTGACAGTAGATAGAACTCTGATTCGGAGTACTTAATCTGACGATTCTCTAGGACATATCTAATTGTGGGAGGTATGTGTTCTTTCTCAAGGTTGACTTTAGCTCAGCTGTAGTCGAGATACATTGTCATTATGTGTTCAGTGATGTTAAGGAGAACACTGCTGATAACATATGATTTACGAATTGGAGAGAATTTGGTGAGTGTTATTATTTTACTTTATCAATCCCTGTCCACTTGGTACAGTCATTATATTTTATTTATATATATATGTACACATATATACATTTGTCAAGGTATTTGATGAAGAGAAAAATGGGCTTTTGCAAAAGAGTACAAAATTACCAAAGTATTTTAAACTTTATCAAACTCTAATTGCTTTATAAACACGTGAGACATGCAATAAAACAGAAAGCAAGTTAAGGGCCATCAGCTGACCATACATTGGAAATAGTGAAACTTTTTTGGTGCCAGTTAAGGGATTGCTTTAAAAGATGACTATGCTACATTATTAGTATTATGTTCCTACTACTATTATCATTATGATTTTTATTACTTTTGTCAGTGTCATAATTATTATTCATATTTTGAGAGTATTAATGATCATTATTTTTATTAACGATAATCAGTAAGGTTTCTTTTCTTTTTTCACCTTAGAATATTGAAAGAGCATAATATCCGTAATCACAAGTGCTGATAAGCTACCTTTTTTTAAGCTGAAAATATCTGAAGAGAACACTTCCATGTCCCTTGTCATGTAGATAAGTATGGTGCTGATACATTTGCATTTCTTTTATGTGGGCAGCAGCTTGACAACAGTCAGGTTAAACATTTATAAAGGACTTTGATTGTGTGGATGCTTGGAAGTTGTATCTGTGTCTATGCACACACAAGCGCTTGCACATGTGTGTATGTGCACACCCAAACACACATAGACATACACACATACTTGAACACGCACGTAGAAGTACCCTGTGCACTCACACAGGCATACATGTAGCTGTAAATATCCTCAATGCACAGATACACACGTGCATACACACATGACCACACACACAAACACACTTTGAGTACGGTACTTGTGTCTTTCAGAGATTAAGCGTGTATTTTAAGTGTAAAATCATCTCGAGAACTTTAAATGATATGCTTCAGAAACAGGTGTCCTCACCCCCAGCTGTTGTAGCATTTATAATTCATATGTTTAACTGTATATCTGGTTGTAGAGGTGAGTTTATGTCCAAGGAAACAAACCAGTGTTTCAGAATGTGATGACTAAAGGATCTCATAATGCACCCAGTTCTTTGTATAAGGTTGTCATGTGTGCAATAGACACCAGAAGGGTGAAAAGAGGCAATCATATCACATGTGCACAGAGCCATCACTATTTTTCAAGTTAAGGGCTTCAGTGTAGCTGCTTTGAAGCACCTTACAGAAACCATTACAGAAAAAGAGATATAAAGGAACAGTAAACATATCACAAAAGAAGGAAGCACAGTATTGCAAAAATGTTAATGATTACTTTATTGGATCTCTTCAGCGGTGTGTGTGCCTCGAGTTCAAATAGCAGTCTGTTCATTACAAATATCATTACCAATGAGCAGTTTGTTTTTGTGAATTAATTTGTATGATATTTTTAGAGATGAAACGTTTTGAAATTCTGTGTTGAAATACAATGAACTATTTTGGAAATGAAAGAATTGTTAATAGAGAAGGTCAAAGCAGTGATGCTGTATTATATAGGGAGTCAAGGACTGATTTCTTTTTTTATTAACATTGAGCATTTAGTTTATTTTCTTTTATAACTATTTAGTTATGTAGGTGAACATCAGTTTGTGTGCAATAGTCTTTGCCTGTTTGTGAATTCGTTTCAGTGTGAATGCATTTCAGCATGTGCATGTAAGTATCATACATTATATATACAGAGGGATGCAAAACCTGACATTTTCTGTCCGTCATTCTAAATTTTTCACTCTTCGTTTCTCACATTTATATCCTACATCCTGTATGATACACTTACGCCCTATGTTCTACACTTTCCATATATTGCAGCATATATATAGCCTGTCATTGTTGGTCAGACTCAAGTTAATGTTCATTGCTTCCCCAAAGGTATGTAACAACTGCCTCAAATCAGGTCCTTATAAGGAATCACAATGATGAAGTGGGTGTATACACATTTTATGCCATTTATCCCGTATGCTTGAATGTCTAACTTGTCTGGGAAAGCAACTGCTATAGGGTGGAAATGTCTCGCATCTCGACTCTCCGCCAAAACTGGAGTTGCAAGTTCTCTCTTTTTTTTTTTTTTTTTTTTTTTTTTTTTTCTTTCTTTTTTTTTTTTTTTTTTTTTTTTTTTTCTTTCTTTTTTTTCTTCTATTGTCTTCTAGTATTTTCAAGTTGAAGAGAAGATTTTGGTGTCACAATACCCGGAGACTGGTTCAGTACTGTAATACATATTTCTTCTTTGTTTATCCAGAACTCCCTACTCTCTCAGTCATCTTCAAATCTCTCTCTCTCTCTCTCTCTCTCTCGTGAAGAGAAGATTTTGCGTTGTCACCAATTACCCGGAGGACTGCGCTTCCAGTACTGTAAATACCATTATTTCTTTCTTTGTTTATCCAGAGACTCGCCAGTACTCTGCAGTAGTACCTTTTCTCCATCTTTCTCGTTCTCCTTTCTCATTGCTCTCTCTTCTCTCTCTCTCTCTCTTCCTCTCCTCTCCCTCGCCAGCTCCTCTGCCCGCTCCCTCTCCTCTCCCTCTCTCCCTCTTTCCCTCTCTCCCTCGTATCTTCCCTCTCTTCCCTCTCTCACCTCTCTCGCCACTCCCCTCTTCCTCTCTCCTCTCTCTCTCTCTCTCTCTCTCCTCTCTCTCCTCTCTCTCTCTCTCTCTCTCTCTCTCTCTCTCTCTCCTCTCTCTCTCTCTCTCTTCTCCTTTCTCTCTCTTCTCTCTCTCTCCTCTCCCTGCTCTCTCTCCTCTCTTCACTCTCTTCTCTTCTTTCTCGTCTCTCTCTCTCTTCCCTCTCTCTTCGCTCTGCTCTCTCTCCCTCCTCCCCTCCTCCCGCCCTCCTCCTCCCTCCCCTCCTCCCTCTCCTCCCTCCCTCTCCTCCCTCCCTCCCCTCGCCTCCCTCCCTTCCCCTCTCTCCCATCCCCACCCTCCGCTCCTCCCTCTCTCCCTCCTCTCCCCTTCCCCCCCCCCCTCTCTCTCTTCTCTCTCTCTCTTCTCTCTCTCTTCTCTCTCTCTCTCTCTCTCTCTCTCTTCTCTCTCTCTCTCTCCTCTCTCTCTCTCTCTCTCTCTCTCTCTCTTCCTCTCTCTCTAATATATATATATACTATAATAATATATTATATATAATATAGATATATATAATATATATATATATATATATATATGTCTGTGCATGTGTGTGTA
>NW_020869851.1:101952-106952 GCF_003789085.1 Penaeus vannamei
GAACCCAAAGGTTAGGTGAGGAAGTTGATTCCTGGGATGTTACTTTCCACAAGTTCTGTCACAAGAAAACCATGATCACCCCATCCCTTTTGAGAGCAGTTCTCAAAATTAGCCAACTTGACATTCCCAGACATGTGATACATCAATCACATCAAGCTTTTTGTTTAACATGGCGATGTGTTCTGTGCTATCTCCAAATATATTATTCTTTCATGAAGAGGACCAGGAATGGAGGAAGCTAAAAAATAGTGGGGGGCCCAGAGGCTTTGGGGTGTAGAGAGGTAAAGTCCCCCACAATGGAGTCCTAGAGAGAGCTGTGATTGGCTACCACCTACCTGGAGAAAGGACCCAAAATTCCGGTCATAGGACAAGTGTTACTAGGCCCATTTCCTATTCTGAGAACTTTAAAGGGGGGGGAGAAGCAAAAAGTGTTGCCCGCCCAGTCTAAAAAGTGGGGATATCTTGGCCTCCCCTGCTCCCCCTGCCAGCTCCATCCCTGAAGAGGACCTATTACCTATAGTTTCATGATATCTCTAGTTTAAACAACAAGTATTAATTTTGTTCCTTGTTCATGTTGCTCTTAGGGTGAATATATAAAAGTGAAACCTGTAAAATAGGATAAATATCTTAGCCATGGATCATTGCCATAACGTGATTCAATTTGTGGAGTAGCCATTGTTTGGACAAGGATAAATTTTTTGAAGAATGCAGGTTAACTTATTAACCAATTTTGATAACAGCCTCTATATTTAAAAAGTGTGGATGGATATTACTAAGTAATCACAGTAACTACCTGTTTGTACTCATGAATACTGCATTTGAGTGAGAGAGAACACTGGGCAAGACGAGCATATTTCAGTAAGCGTGTTTTTCAGTCAGCCTTAGGGTAATTTTCAGGGAAATAACACGAGGAAAATTGGAGTGGTTCTTGACAGATCGCGTTGATGCACACTGGCTCAAACACTATAATGTGGCACCTCAGACTGCCTCCCTTTCGATATCACAACTTATTGAAACGGTTTTGTAATCTTCCATCAAGAATATTGTTTTTTTTTATGGTTACTGAACATCGTCCCAGGGTTTGATAAACAGTCTGCGACCCCGGCGTGCTTGCAGAAACAGGTCAGTCCAAACAAAATTAGGGGCTTTTGCTTGTTTATATGTTCTTACGTAATACGTGTTCGTTTTTTTTTTTGTATGTAAGTATAGACAGGGTGTGCGTGCGTCTGTGTCAGTATCAATGTGTATCACTCATGTGTTTAAGCGTCTCTCAGTCTAGCCATTTCAGGCGTCTGTGTCAGTATCAATGTGTACCGTCTCTCTCTTTTCCTTCATCTTTTCAGTACTTGCATTTCGTTGCACCACTCATTTCCTCACTCTTGCCCCCTGCATCTATTTCTTACCGTGTTTGCCTTCTTTCCTCTTTGTTCTTCCTGTGTCTCTGAGTAACCTTCTACCCACCTCATCAGCTGCAGTATCTAAAGCCTCTTTTAATTAAGGTCTATTTCCGTTTTCATTTCTGCTTTCTGAACCTTCTCACATTCTCCCTATTAGTCCCTTTGCGGTTTCCATTATCCGTTATCCTTAATTTCTGATTCCATAGACACCCCAACCTGGCTGTTGACATCTTTTCTGTTTACGATGACTTCCTCTCCCGGGATGTTTGCAATCATGTCTGCCAGATCCTTGTCAGCTGTCCATTCCGAAATCCGAGCATCTCACTTATGAGTGTTTCCGATGTCATGGTGGCTCCAATTACGACTCCATCTACTACGGATGTTAAAACTGTTGTTACTAGAAGTAGTAATAATAGATGATTCCAAACATATTCTTCCCACCCTAGTATATCCTCACAATAGTTCCTGATCTCACACTGGCTCTACCCTCTCAATTTTATCTCGTGTACACCGTCTTGTATAGAAGGCTTCCGACACATAGACGGCCTCGACCAGTTTAGGTTCCCATGTTCCCTGTTGCAAAACTAGATTCCTTGTTATCTCGACTGGTCCGATCGTACCCTATGAGTATTTTCCACACCCTCTTCCTTCTTTTTGTGCATCAATTCAAATGAATGCTCTCTCTCTCTCTCTCTCTCTCTCTCTCTCTCTCTCTCTCTCTCTCTCTCTCTCTCTCTCTCTCTCTCTCTCTCTCTCTCTCTCTCTCTCTCTCTCTCTCTCTCTCTCTTACTCTCTCTCTCTCTCTCTCTCTCTCTCTCTCTCTCTCTCTCTCTCTCTCTCCCTCTCCCTCTCCCTCTCCCTCTCCTCTCCCTCTCCTCCCTCTCCTCTCCCTCTCCCTCCCTCTCCCTCTCCCTCTCCCTCTCTCTCTCTCTCTCTCTCTCTCTCTCTCTCTCTCTCTCTCTCTCTCTCTCTCTCTCTCTCTCTCTTGTATAATTATTAGAAAAATAATTACTTGATTATCTACACAGTGATTATTATATCATGCTATGTGCAACTCTCCTGTAAACATAAGTAATATATATTACAACTAACAATGATGCCTCACTAAAATTTTATAGATTATCCAGACAAACGTTCATTTGATCAAGGAATGAAAGCACATGGCAATCCGACACGTGAAGACGCGGTGCTCACTTCAGACATTATTTACGCTCTAGTGAACAAAGTAAGAGCCATAGAACATGTATGGAATGCCCTCCACAAATATCAGGATAGAAGAAAGTTAAAAATAGCAATAATGTGTGAAATCAACAATAAACGTAGTTTTTCAAGGGGTATAATCGTAGAGCTGGCAAGGCTGTCATGATGGAGAAAGACTGATATTTTACTGAAATGCAACATAATTATTTGCTTCATCAAAACTTTTTTATTGTGCTATATGTGCTATTGGAAAGGATACTGTAGAAATTTCTATTTCTGTTGAGATATGGGGTATTGGCACGGTTGTCTGATGTATGATAACAAAATGGCTGGATTGGCTTTACTACTGTTGGTGTCTCTTGATTCTTTTTTCAATCTACAGCATATGCGATGATATTCATAGAATCCAAGACTATCTTCGATGCAAAGTACATCCATAAGGTTATTTTTAGACTTCTTTTCATGGTGTTTCTCCACGGAGGGGCGATGAGCGTAGTGTGACCGATCCTGCTCTTGTTGGCGTGGCTGTCTAGGGATCCCCGGACAGACAAGACTAGTGTGACCGTTGCTTTGCATTCCATGTTGCTAGTTCTGGATAACCCTACTTTCTCATTCGGAATTGGAAACGACAACGGTGATTTACACACACACACACACACACACACACACACACACACACACACACACACACACACACACACACACACACACACACACACAACACACACACAACACACACACACACACACACTTACACACTTACACACACACACACACTTACACACACACACACTTACACACAGAGAGAGAGAGAGAAAGAGAGAGAGAGAGAGAGAGAGAGAGAGAGAGAGAGGAGAGAGAGAGAGAGAGAGAGAGAGAGAAGAGAGAGAGAGAGAGAGAGAGAGAGAGAGAGAGAGGAGAGAGAGAAAGAGAGAGAACGAAAAGATAAAAAATATTTTGTTTGCTCTGTGATCTTTGCAATTGAACGAAAATTTCTGGGTTTTTTTTTTCGTCGACTACGTGATGCGATAATCGAAAAATCATTCGCTATGCCAAAAATAATATTTTGAGCACAAAAATATGCTATCGATTGGTCATACCAACATGGCGAAAAACTTGAAAATGTGCAGTATTTTTTCCTAGCATTCAATCGCATATAATACGATTGATATGACAAACGTTCTTAAACCCTAAAATAAGAATAGTTTAACGGATACGAGAATGAAGTAAAAATATTAAGGCTGGGTAAATCACACCCTAGAGTAAACACAGGTAATGGGAAAAGAGCAACATGCACAGGGAGTGGGGAGAAAAAAATGATTTATTAGTAAGGAAATTTTGTAAAGAAGAGAGTGAAGAAAAAATTGGGAATAGGAGAGGGATAAGAATAAGGACTGACGACAAATGAAGTAAACAGGATAGTAAGAAATGAGCAAAATGTCAATTTAAAATATGAAATAAACAATTGATGATTAAAAGACAAATGCACAACTCAGCAGTAAAAAAAAAAAAAAAAAAAAAAAAAAATAATAAATGGATACTAAAATATATTAAAACAAGAAAAAATAGAAATTAACTCTAAAGAATTTTCCTAAGTTTAGAACAGGCGGGAATAGGAAATGCCTTTGAGAAAAGATAATAATTATTTTTTCTTAAATAAGATAGAGAGAAGAGAATGTTCAACTCATTATAGTTAATAGTGTCCAGGTGAATAAGAGATATGATACTGATTATAAGTTCTTCAGATATATGGAAGATAAATATTAAATACCCAAATATAAAGATAACCGAAAATGAAGAAAATTTGTTTTAGAAAATGTACGTAAACTACAACAAACACAATGAATGAAATAAAGAATTTTATACACGTTATGCACGTAAGCTGAGAGAGAGAGTGTGAGAATGAATGTGTTGTGTAATGATGAATGTGTGTGTGAATGAATGAATGTGTGTGAATGTGTGTGTGTTGTGTGTGTGTGTGTGTGAATGAATGAATGTGTGTGTGAATGAATGAATGTGTGTGTGTGAATGATGAATGTGTGTTTTGTGTGAATGAATGAATGTGTGTGTTGTGAATGAATGAATGTGTGTATGTGTGGTGTGTGTGTGTGTGTGTGTGTGTGTGTGTGTGTACGGGCGACGCGGCGGGCGGCTAGACGTACATGCATGTCGGGCGTGGCATGAGAAGGGAAGGCAAAGAGGTCGAAGAGAAAGAGAGGTCAAAGAAAGTACATTGTTGCTCTGGTCCAGAAATTCCACATTCCCTTTCAGTCGCCTAGTTCTTCGTCTTACAGATTTTTTTTTTTGTGTGTGTGTGTGTGTGTGTGTGTTTTCTCTTGTTCCTTTTCGTATTTCTCGTTTTTCTTCTTTTTTCCTTTTATTCATGTCTGTATCTATATCCAC
>NW_020869851.1:119452-122299 GCF_003789085.1 Penaeus vannamei
TTATTATTTACTTATTTGTTTATTCGTGTTTATGTTTGATTATCTGTTGATTTGCTTATTTATTTATCTGTTTATCTATTCATCAGATTATACCTAGGTTTGGAGAAATTTAGATATAGCGATATGTATGTGTGTGTGTGTGCGTGTGTGTGTGTGTGTGTGTGTGTGTGTGTGTGTGTGTGTGTGTGTGTGTGTGTGTGTGTGTGTGTGCGTGCGCATGATGCATGCGTGCTTGCGTGCATATTTATACTGTGATTGTTCAAAGACTAATTGATGGATAACGCAATCTTATTATTAATAATCATCCTCAACCGACCACTGGGAAAGGCCGGTCCCGAGAGCGTCAAGAAACAAACATAAAATGAGAAGTAAAAAAAATAACCTTGTAGAAGGAATTATGAACTTGAAGCTGGAGGGTCAAGGTTTGGAGGGGGGGGGGGAAGGGGGGGGGGGGAAGGGTGCGCTAGGAAGGCCATGGATACAAGAATTGGGTGGGAGGAGGGAGGGAGGGAGGGGAGAGGTGTGAGGATAGGATGGAGGTAAAAAGGATGGTTTGTGTATCGGTTAGGAATGCTAGAATAGGATGGGAGTAGGGAGGAGGGGAGGAGGAGAAAGAAGAGGAGGAGGAGGTATGAAAAGGAAAAGAGAGAGAAGGAGGGGATAGGACGAAAAAGAAGAGGGAAGGACTTGGACGAGGAGGGAAAGGAGAAGAAAAGGAGAGAAATGGAGGAGGAGGGGAGGGGGATGATTAATAAAAAAGGAGGGGGGGTTAGAGGTTAAGGTGAATGAAGGACATGATGGTGGGGACGAGGGGGCGGGGGACAGGGGGGCGGTGCAAGGAGATTTAGGGGGGGTGAAGAAGGTGTGTTCAAGGATGCATTAGAAGGGAGGCGTTTGCAAGAGGCGTTCTGAAATTCTGTTATAGGAAACTGACTGTAGACTAAAGGCTCATTAAACATAAGGCTCTGTATACAGTTATGTCTGTCTTTAGCTTTTAACTTCTCTCTCACCCTCTCTCTCTCTCTCTCTCTCTCTCTCTCTCTCTCTCTCTCTCTCTCTCTCTTCTCTCTCTCTCTCTCTCTCGCTCTCTTTCTCTCTCTCTTCTCTCTCGTCTCTCTCTCTCTCTCTCTCTCTCTTCTCTCTCTCTCTCTCTCTCTCTCTCTCTCTCTCTCTCTCTCTCTCTCTCTCTCTCTCTCTCTCTCTCTCTCTCTCTCTCTCTCTCTCTCTCTCTCTCTCTTCCTCATCTTCTCCTCTCTCTCCCTTCCCTCCTCCCAAATATAGTTAATGATAACTTAAATAGTCACGAGAAGCGTGTCTTTTCGTAAAATAAGAAAAAAAAAAAAAATAATTGAGTTCCTCCAGACGTAATAGCAAGATTACCAACTCTCCGAAACGTGACTTTCTCATAAACATCTTCGTTGCACAAGATCGTTATCCAACTAAAATAACGAAAGAAAAAAAAACAAATTGATGACAGCTGATAGTAAGTACACGAAGAGAACTGGAGCATTCGAAGGAGAGAAATAATTTAAGTGTAAACTAGAGAGATAACATATCGTTAATAGTTTTGTAACGATTTGAAGTTGAAAAAACACGCGTTATCCGTGATCGAGACCCAAGTCGCGTGCTTGGGATGCTGTGTACACGAGGAGTGAGGAATGCAGGGGAGAAAGAGATAGATGGAGTCGAGAAATGGTCAGATTATGTGTGTGTGTATATGAAGAGACGAATATCCAAGTAGGTATGCACGTGGAGAAGTATATTGTGAAATTACAGGTTTTCATACGGTGTTTCTGATCACGCTAAGGAGATAAAGAAGTGAACCGTCATTCACCCACAGAGACTCAGACTTTCCCCCCTTCGCTATCTCTCAATATTTACCCCCCTTCCGCCCTCCCCCTACCGAACCAGCGCTTGAAGCCTCGACTTAACAAAGAGAAGGAAGCGAGTGAACATTTTCCATGCCGAGTTTGGCAAAGAGCAGAACATTGAGGTCAGGAGAGCGCGAAGAGAGCTCGAGGGCGGAAACGGTCGCTTAAACTCCCGTGCGGCGGCAGTACGCGACTCCTCCCCAGTGCAGACTACTCGTTCCCAACATGGTATGGCGGCGAACGTCACGGCAGTCTGTGCTCTGGTCGGCAGTCACCTGAGGCGTAAGTTGGTTTTTCCGTTCACGTTTGGTGGTGGGGATCACGGTCTATATATTTTTTTAGATAAAGATTGCATTTTTTTCCGTTTTTTCTTATGGTTTAGAGTCCGCGTGGTTGGTATGGATTTTGGGAGTGTGGTGCAGGGTTGGCATTTTGGTTTTGAAATATAAGGTGTATATTATCTTCTCTCGGTGCAATTAACATTTTTTTTCGCTTTTTATTGATTTTTTTTTATATGGGTCAGGGATGTATATATACCACCTCTTAATATAGAATGTAGATGTATTCCTTTTCTTGGTGCAAATTATATATATATATATATATATATATATATATATATAATATATATATTATATATATATATGTGTGTGTGTGTGTGTGTGTGTGTGTGTGTGTGGTGTGTGTGTGTGTGTGTGTGGTGTGTGTGTGTGTTGTTGTTTTTGTATGTTGACACCATCCAGATTTTAACAATCAATTAACTGATTCAGTAATCATAAAGGAAACAGAAATAAGCAGACATTATCCATCATGTTCATCGGAGTTAATTAATAGCTCTTGATTGTGGTTCGATGTTAAATTGAAATCTCCAGTCGGTTAGACCGCGAGCCGGTTATAAGGTTAGCAGTACGTGGCGAAAAGGTTTTTTACGGTCGCATGTGTGTGTTTATTTTAGGTATTAATGTATATATATGTATAT
>NW_020869851.1:126132-133632 GCF_003789085.1 Penaeus vannamei
TCTTTTGATCTCTCTCTTACCCTTTTCATGTATTCTCTTCTTCACCCCTCGCTCTTCCTTCCACTCCCTTTCCTCCCTTTCTCTCGTCTCCCCTTTCGCTCGCTCATCTCCTTGCTTCTTCGCGCCCTTCTCTTTAGCGCGCTTTCTGCTGACCTTTAGGGCGCCGTGACCCGGCCTGACCTATTGCCGGCTTGCTTGATCAGGTGGAGAAGATTAGAGAGAGAGAGTGGAAGAGCAACAAGAGAGGGGATAACTCATGAATATATATATATGTATATATATATATATATATATATATATATATATATATATATATATATATATATATATATATATATATATATATATATATTATATATATATATATATATATATTATATATATATATATATATATATATATACATATATATATATATATATATATATATATATATATATATATATATATATATATATATATATATATATATATATATATATATATATATATATATATATAATATATATTATATATATATATATATATATATATATATATTATATATATATATATATATATATATATATATATATATATATATATATATATATATAATATATATATATATATATATATATATATATATATATATATATATATATATATATATATATATATATATATATATATATATATACATACACACATACACACATACACACATACCCACACGCACACACACAAAATAGAGAAGAAGAGACGGAGCAAAAGACAGGAGAATGGAAAGGGAAGAGACAAAGCGAATGGGAAGAGACGCAACCAGAAGATAGAAACTGAAAGCCGAAAGGGAAAAAGAGGAACAAAATAAAACATCTAGGAAAGGACGAAAAGAACATGAGACAAAACGGAAAGAAAGTAGATAAAGGAAACAGAACAAAAAATTAAGAAGGATAACGAAAAAGACAACAAACAACAAAAAACGCAGAAAATAGTCGGAGGGGAGAGGGAGAGAATAAAAAAAAAAAAAAAAAAAAAAAAAAAAAAAAACAAAAATATATATATATATATATATATATATATATACTATATATATATATATATATATATATATATATATATATATATATATATATATATATATATATATATATATATATATATATATATATATATATATATACATACAAACAAGAAAGAGCGTAGAAGCGCATAGAGAGGAAGAGAGTATAGACAGTCGAAGTGAACAGAGAGGAAGTGAAAATGGAGAAAGCGAATACTGAGGAAGTGAGTAGAGAGGAAGTGAACAGAGAGGAAGCAACTACAGAGGAAGTGAACACAGAGGCAGCGAATAGAGAGAACGGGACCAGAAAGGAACCGAACGCAGAGGAAGCGAAAAGAGACGAAAGGGAATAGCAAGGAAGAGCATACGGAGGAACCCAACCTCAGAGGAAGCGACTAGAGGCGAAGCGAACACAGAGGAAGGGAATCTAGAGGAAGTATAGAGGAAGTGACACGAGCCATCTCCTCGTCGCCATCATCGACCTGAGACTCGTTGCTGTTTAAAGCTGAAAGAGGCAACTCGCCTCTGTTGCCCTCCGTGCATAAACGCCGGGATTATTTAATTAGTTTTCTGCTGGCATTTTGTCTGCGCTCTCTTCTTCTTCTTCTTCTTCTCTCTCTCTCTCTCATTCTTTTTTTTCTGTCTCTCTCCTTTGCTCTTTTTTTTTGTCTTGCGGTCTCTGTCTGTCTGGATGGTTGGTTGGGTTGCTGTCTCGGGGCTTTTTCGTCGTCTTATTATTTTTTTTTTTATATATCTGTATCTGTCTGTTTGTTTGGTCACACCTGCAACGATTTGTGTATTTATTTAACTTTTTTGTCATTATGTCTTACTGATTCTCTGTCTCTGTCTATTTGTCTGTATCCCTGTCTATTTATATTCTTTCTCATCCTGTATGTATGTTGTCTATCTGCTGTTTACATCTGTCTGACTGACTATCTATTATATATATATATATATATATATATATATATATATATATTATATATATCTTTCTCTTTATCATTCTATCTATTTTGTCTATTTTTCTGTCTCTGTCTATATCTGCCTGTCTGTCTTTTTCTCTCCCCCCCCTTCCCCTCCATCCCTCCTACCCTCTCCCTCTCTCTCTCTGTCTCCTCCTCTCTCCAAACACAAAGGTAATTATAATACGTGTATATTCATTCATAAATTCATACAGGAAGATTATCCACGCTGGCTATTCCCTCCACAAACAATGAGCAATACAACGGCCGTTCAGACGAGCAAGTTAGCTCTTTGTACGTTGGAACATTATATACGGAAACAGGAACAAGACGTGTTGCAAATCTCATAACATCATACATAACTGGATATTTTCAGAACTAGATTAGAATAGGATCTATCACATTGCCAATGGCAGGAGGCATTAGGGCTTCAGGTTATAGAGCGCATTTCAGTGTCCTGTTATCAACACACAAACGCCAACATCCGCTTATGTCCTTGGTTCGTGTTTGTTTACTCAATATGACTGTGTTATGCAAAATTCTCTCTCTCTCTCTCTCTCTCTCTCTCTCTCTCTCTCTCTCTCTCTCTCTCTCTCTCTCTCTCTCTCTCTCTCTCTCATCTCTTTCTAACTGTTTATTTGTCTTTTATTCATGTTTATTTTTATTCATGTATGAATAATATATATATATATATATATATATATATATATATATATATATATATATATATATATATATATATATGTGTGTGTGTGTGTGTGTGTGTGTGTGTGTGTGTGTGTGTGTGTGTGTGTGTGTGTGTGTGTGTGTGTGTGTGTGTGTGCGTGTGTGTGTGTGTGTGTGTATGTGTGAGCATTTATATATATATATATATATATATATAATATATATATATATATATATATATATATATATATATATATATATATAGGTATATTTATTTTATTTATTTATTTTATACATACATACACACAACTCAATATGTCTTCTATTTGATTGTCTTCATTTCTCCACATCTCTCTTACTCCTCCACCTTTCTTTCTCAATCTATACCTCAACTCTCGTTCTCTTGGCCTGTCTATCTGTTTTCATTTTTCTCCCACCTTTTTCTCTCTCTCTCTCTCTCTTTCCCCTTCTCTCTATTACCACTTGTTCTAATTTCTTTCCAGCTTGTCTATTTACCCCACCCCTCTCTCTCCCTCTCTCTCACCCCCCCCTATTTGCTCTATTTGACTATTTGCTCTCTTTCTTTATCTATCTGTCTCTCTTTTTTCTCTCTTATCTATATCTTTCTTTTATCTATTCGCCTTTCCTCTCTCTCTCCCTCTCTCCTCTCTCTCATACCCACATACACACACACCCCTCTCCCCCTCTCTCTCTCTACTTACTTGAAAGTCTGTGTCTTTGTACCTTTGTGGAAATACAATTACGTTTACAGTATAAGTGGCACACAGCACACGATTTCGACTGAAACCATCTGTAGTTCATGTAGTCTTTGGATGCTTAAGGGGCACTGAAGCTCTCTTCTGTGGCACTGTCTATGGCACTCTTAATCGTCTTAATCCTTGGTCATTTGATTTGGTTTGGCCGTGTGAGTGTTTGAAATGGGCGATGATTGTCATGACAAAATTAGCAGCAGCAACAACAATATTATGGGTAATGATGATAATGATGAGGATGATGATGATGGTGATGGTGGTGGTGATGATGATATGATAATGATAATGATAATGACAACGATAACGATAATAATGATGATAATAATGATAATGATGATAATCATTATCATTTATGATTATGATGCTAATGGTAAATATAATGATAATGCTAATGTCAATGGTGATGCTAATGCTAAAGATTAAAAAGATAATAATCATACAATCTAAACAATTGAAAACAGACTTCTCCTCTCCCTTCTCGCCTCCCTCCCTCCCTTCTCGCCTCCTCCCTCCCTTCTCGCCCCCCTCGCCTCCCTCCTCGCTCCCTCCCCTCCCTCTCCCTTCTCGCCTCCCTCCCTCCCTCCTCGCCTCCCTCCCTCCCTTCTCGCCTCCCCCCTCCCCTCGCCTCCCTCCTCCCTTCTCGCCTCCCTCCCTCCCTCCCTCCCTCCCTCCCTCGCCTCCCTCCCTCCCTCCCTCAGCCTCCCTCCCTCGCCTCCCTCCCTCCCTTCTCGCCTCCCCTCCCTCCCTCCCTCCCTCCTCGCCTCCCTCCCTCCCTCTCCTCGCCTCCCTCCCTCCCTCCCTCGCCTCCCTCCCTCCCTTCTCGCTCCCTCCCTCCCTCCTCCCCTCCCTTCCTCGCCTCCCCTCGCCTCCCTTCCTCCCTCCCCTCGCCTCCCTCCCTCCTCCTCGCTCGCCTCCCTCCCTCCCTCCTCGCCTCCCTCCCTCCCTTCTCGCCTCCCTCCCTCCCTCCCTCCTCCCTCCCCCTCCCTCCCTCCTCGCCTCCCTCCCTCCTCCCTCCCTCCCTCCTCCCTCCCTCCCTCCCTCCTCGCCTCCTCCCTCCTCCTCGCCTCTCCTCCCTCCGCCTCCCTCCTCGCTCCCTCCCTCCCTCCTCGCTCGCCTCCTCCTCCTCTCCTCCCTCCTCGCGCTCCCTCCCTCCCTCCCTCCCTCCTCGCTCCCCTCTCCTCCCTCCTCGCTCCTCGCCTCCCTTCCCTCCCTCCCTCCCTCCCTCGCTCGCCTGCTCCCTCCCTCCTCGCCTCCCTGCTCCCTCCCTCGCCTCCCTCCCTCCCCTCCCTCCCTCCCTCCCTCCTCCCCTCGTCCCTCCCTCCCTCCCCTCGCTCCCTCCCTCCCTCCCGCCTCCTCGCCTCCCTCCCTCCCTCTCTCGCCTCCCTCCCTCCCTCGCCTCCTCGCCTCCCTCCCTCCTTCTCGCTTCCCCTCCCTCCCTCCTCCCTCCCTCCCTCCCTCTCGCTCCCTCCCTCCCGCTCCTCCCTCCCTCCCTCCGCTCGCTCCCCCTCCTCCCTCCTCGCCTCCCTCGCCTCCTCCCTCCTTCGCCCTCCCTCCCTCCTCCCTCCCTCCCTCCCTCCCTTCTCGCTCGCCCTCCCCTCCCTCCCTCGGCCTCCCTCCCTCCCTCCTCGCCTCCCTCCCTCCCTCCTCAAAGAAAACGAAATCTCCCGATTCCGCAAATCGTTAAACAACCTCGGCGAAATATGGTGCCATCAGAGAGCGGAGTGCCACCCTCTCGGCCGCTCGGTGCCACCTCGCTCGGTGTCAATATCCAAGGAATTTAAAGGCCTGATATTCTTCCCCCTCTCCCTCTCCTTCCTCCTCCTCTTCCTTCTCTTCCTCTCTCTCTCCTCCCTCCTCCTCCTCTTCTTCTTTCCTCCTCTTCCTCCCCCCCCCCTCCTTCCCTCCCTCTCTTCCTCTCTTTCCTCTCTCTCTCTTTCCTCCCTCTCCTAATCTTCCTCTTTTCTTCCTTCACTACTTCCCTTCCTCCTCCCTTCCCTCCTCCTCTTCCTCTCCTTTCTCCTTCCCTCATCCTCTCATTCCTCCTCTTCCTCCCCTCCTCCTCTTCCCTCTCCTCTTTCCTTCCCTCATCCTCTCCCTCCCCTCCCCTTCCCCCTCCTTCCCTCCCTCTCCTTTCCGAAATCTCCTGTTGGGGAAGGGAGGGTGAAGACATGGAGATGGGTAGGTAGGCAGTTGCGATACGAAGGGAGGGAGTGGAAGAGAGGTAGGGAGGGGAGGAGGTGAGGAGGACACGGGGGAGGAGGGGGGTACGATACTGGGGCTGAGGGGGCAGGGAGGGAGATAAGCTCGGTAAGGTGGGGAGGGCGTGAGGGGTGGAGGGGAGGGGAGGGGTGAGGGGTGGAGGGGAGGGGAGGGGTGAGGGGGTGGAGGGGGGGAGGGGGTGAGGGGGTGGGGTGGGGGTGGAGGGGAGGGGAGGGGTGTGAGGGTAAATGTGTTGACTTCAGATTATGTTGCATTGGAATGAGAATATTTTTAGCGTGTGAACCTGCGGGGGAAGTGTCGTGTCCCGGATCTGTTTGCTGTTTGCTTGTTTGCTTCGTTCTCTTCAGTTCCGTGATCCGACGCGGGATTTCGGGAACGCTGTCATGCACATTGACACGCCAATATGTACAAGCATACGCACATAAATGTAAATCAACACACACACATACAGGCACGCAACACACATATTACATATATATATATATATATATATATATATATATATATATATATATATATATATATATATATATATATATATATATATATATATATATATATTATATATATATATATATATATATATATAATATATATATATATATATATATATATATATATATATATATATATATATATATATATATATATATATATATATATATATATATATGTATATATATATATATATATATATATATATATATATATATATATATATATATATATATATATATATATATATACATACACAACACCTACACGTACTTTGTTTTAATATGCATATGTATATACATGTATGTATATATATGAGCATGCAAGCAAGTATGTATGCCCGTATGTACGTATCCGCGGAGAGAGGGAGAGAGGGAGTAAGAGATAAGAGCGGCCCTCCTTCGTGCGGACGCATGCTGATGAGACGCCGCGTTAAGAGCTTACCCTTCCCTTCTCTCCTCTCCCCTCTGTCCCCTCTCCCCTCTCTCCTCCTTCCTCTCCCTTCTTCCTTCTCCCCTCCTCTCCTCTTTCTCCCTCTACCTTCTTCCTTTCCCTCTCTCCTCCTTCCTTTCCCTTCTCCTTCTCTCCTCTCCCCTCCCTGTCCCCTCTCCCTCTCTCTCCTTCCTCTCCTTCTTTCTTCTCCCCTCTCTCTCTTTCTCCTCTACTTCTTCCCTTCCCCTCTCTCCTCCTTCCTTTCCCTTCTCCCTTCTCTCCTCTCCCCTCCCTGTCCCCTCTCCCCTCTCTCCCTCCTTCTCTCCCTTCTTCTTCTCCCCTCTCTCCTCTTTCTCCCTCTACCTTCTTCCTTTCCCCCTCTCTCCTCCTTCCTTCCCTTCTCCTTCTCTCCTCTCCCCTCCTGTCCCCTCTCCCTCTCTCCTCCTTCCTCTCCCTTCTTCCTTCTCCCTCTCTCCTCTCTTTCTCCCTCTACCTTCTTCCTTTCCCCTCTCTCCTCCTTCCTTTCCCTTCTCCCTTCTCTCCTCTCCCCTCCCTGTCCCCTCTCTCCCTCTCTCCTCTTCCTCTCCTTCTTCCTTCTCCCCTCTCTCCTCTTTCTTCCTCTCCCTCTACCTCTTCTTTCCTCTCTCCTCCTTCCTTTCCCTTCTCCCTTCTCCCTCTCTCCTCCCTTCTTCCCTCTCCCTCTCTCTCTTCCTCTCCCCTTCTTCCTTCTCCCTCTCTCCTCTTTCTCCCCTCTACTACCTTCTTCCTTTCGCCCTCCTGCCCCTCCTTCCTTTCCCCTTCCTCCCTTCTCCCCTCTCTCTCGCTGCCTTCTCCCTCTTCCCTCTCTCCTGCCTGTCGCTCTCCGCTTCTTCCTTCTCCCTCTCCACCCTCCTCCTTCCCCTTCTCGCCT
>NW_020869851.1:141132-143632 GCF_003789085.1 Penaeus vannamei
GAGGGAGGAAGAGGAGAGGAGAGAGAGTAGAGAGAGAGAAGAGGGGGAGAGAGGGGAGAGAGAGAGAAGAGAGCGAGAGAGGAGGAGAGGAGAGGGATAAGAGAGAAGTAGAGAGAGCGAGAGAGAAGCAAGCAAGAGAGAGTGATGAGAGTAGAGGGAGAAGGAACGAGGAGGGAGGTAGAGGAGGAGAGAGGAGAGAAGGCAGAGGAGAGAGAGGGAGCGGGACGAGAGAGGGAGGGAGAGAAGAAGAGAAGAGGGAGAGGAGGAAGAGGAGGGAGAAGGTGAGAAGAGAGAGGAGAAGAGAGAGAAGAGAAGAGAGAGAAGAGATGAGAGAGAGTGAGAAAAAGAGTGAGAGAGAGAGAAGAGAGAGAGAGAGAAAGGAGAAGTGGAGAGAGAAAGAAGGAGAGAGGAGAAAGGAAGAGAGAAGAGAGAAGAGAGGAGAGAGAGAGAGAGAGAGAGCAGAGAGAGAGAGGAGAGAGAGAGAGAGAGAGAGAGAGAGAGAGAGAGAGAAAGAGAGAGAGGAAAGAGAGAGAAGAGAGAGAGAGAGAGAGAGAGAGAGAGAGAGAGAGAGAGAGAGAGAGAGAGGAGAGAGAGAAAGAGAGAGAGAGAGAGAGAGAGAGAGAGAGAGAGAGAGAGAGAGAGAGAGAGAGAGAGAGAGAGAGAGAGAGAGAGAGAGAGAGACGAGGAAGCCCCCCATCCCACCCCCACCCCTAAAAAATGATACATGTTAAAAAACACTGAAGAAAGAAGTGGAAAAAGGAGACGAAGATAAGCGAAAGCCGAAGCGAAAAGAAGACAAGCAAAAGGAATTATTAAAGAAATTTTCCCTGATCTTCCGAGAGAACGTGACCCACAAAATAGCCCTTATAAGGAATGTTTTTAAGCCTACAAGAGGTGGAAAAGTCGGCCTTAAGTGCGTTTATTGTGAGGTCGTGAATGGAATGCGCGGGGCTGTGCACGAGTGGGCGTACACGCACGCACACTTTCACGTGCGAGCGCAGACAAACACACACATATGTGCAGGGATATGTATACAATATTCAGATACACAGACATAGACTCATGGAAGCACATTCACGTTCACGCACACACATACATACAAACACACACACCACACACACACACACACACACACACATTTATATTCCGTTTGTTTAGTAAACATTAAGATCATTGTGATAACAATACCTTTGATGTCCTTGGTGATAATTGGAATGATAATGATGATTATAATGACGACGATGATGATAAGATTATACTAGATTTAGTAGTGATAGTAATTAGGGTAATAGCAATGGTGATGATAATGATAATGGTAATAATCATAATGATCACAGCAACATTGATAGTAAAAGTAAGTAATAATGATAACAAGAAGCCCCCAGAGAGCGCAAAGCTCCGCCAGACAAGAGGATGCTATCAATAACCCAGCGCCAAAAAGTTGTCCCAATCTCGCCACGCCAATAATGACAGCAGTTGCCACTCTTGCCGAGGCGGTTGCGGGAACGGATGCAATCAGCTGAGAAAATCTGGACTCGGATCGACACCACGATTCGATGGCACCTCAGCATGGCGGCATGAAAACCTGCTCGTAACTTTCTGAGTTGTCGTGGGAACTAACTAACCAACAAACTAACTAACCAGCGCTGCCAAAGACATCACCTCCTTAGCGGGACTGATGATGATGATAACAACAACAAGGATAATAAGGATAATAACATTAGGAATGATAGTGAGATTAATAAAGATAATGATAGTGACAGTAACAATAATGATAATGATAATGAAAGTAATAATAGTAATGTTGATAAGAATGATAATGACACAAAGATGACCATGATGAAATTATTAAACATAATGACTTCATAACGTAGGCTACTCCTTTTAATGATCATTTCATTGACACCCCAAAAATGAATGAAAAAAAAATCGATAAATGAATAGATAAATAAAAAAATCAGAATAAGTAAGTAAGTAAATAAACGAAATAATTAAAATACAAAAAAAAATATTGATCAAAACGAGATAAAACAAAATAAAAAGAAAATAAACCCCGGCCTGTTTAGCAAGTACCTGATACCTCATTAAGACCGCGAGAAGGAGGGCTAAGGCGGCCTCGCTCGTAGGCCTATAGAGTTTCATAGGCCGTTTGATCCCGACGCCAAGAATCATAAATGCAAAATGTGATTGGCTTTCTTTGATATTTCTTCGTTTCTCTCGCAAGGAAAGCGGGCGCCTAATGCGTGTAAAATTGTTCAAAGTTGCATTTGTTTGTTTGTCTCGATTTTTGTTCATCTGTTTAGCTAATTGTCTTTGTCTATCTGTCTATCTATTTATTGATATTATCTATTAATATCTGTTTCATTTACGGATTTCCCGTATATTAAGTATTATATTATATTTGTTTATATATCAGTCTAAATGTATGTCTGTCTGTCTATCTGAAAATTAAAATTTATCTATCTATCTGTAAATCACTATCTATCTATCTATCTGCCTA